>JBDFRD010054306.1:0-10135 GCA_039654405.1 Bullina lineata | reverse complement strand
CCCCCCCCCCCCCCCCCCCCCCCCCCCCCCCCCCTCCCCCTCCCCTCCCCCCCCCTCCCTCTTCCACAAGAAAAAAACAAAAATTCTACTTCTACACTGCAAAACATCCTCTGTAACACAAAAAAGGGTTCTAACTCTTAGCTTTTTCTTTGCCATTTTCACCTATGTTACTTAAACCAGACATGCCAACCCCATTTGAGGCTTGGAGTAATCACGAGCTGAACTCGCAGTAAAATGAGGACTCAAAAGAGTAATTTTACAAGTATACAAGGATAACGCCAGAGAACGAAGAACGCAACGGCAATGAGATTTAAAAGCACATTTCCTTGCCGTAATTTCTGACGCCTCCCCATAATTTCTTACGGCAAACCCGTAAAGTTGGCATGTCTGCTTAAACTATTTCAGCTATTCAAGTATGTTATTTCCTCATATTGAAACGCTCATTCTGTCCCCAGCATTTATCATAATCTGTGAATAACAATGTCCAGATTTAGGTTGTACGCTGAAAAGAAAAGAAACTCTACAGATAATTTTTTTTAAAGCAGTAAACCAGAATGTTTCAACTTTAATCCTCTGTCCTCGAAATTTGTCTTATGCTATATATTTTTTTGTAACTAAATGGCAGTGGCAGATGCTGCCTTTTACCCTCATTGCACGACACACGTTGAGAAAGACAGTTACAGATGTACAATAATGTAATGATGACCAAAGCACATACCCCTGATTAGCTTCATGTGACTATAAAAACTAGACACAGCTTGTTAAAAATGGATTAAAACGCATTGCTAATACTTCCACCTTCTAGTCCAGACTTTCCCAGAGGGAGCAAACACAAAATACATCTGCACATATTTAATTCTTCAATGTCTATTTGACCAAACTTCCAGACAAAGCAATGTTGTACTAAAAACAAATCATGTGTATGAATAGATGCAAGAAAGTACATGCAAGATGAAGACACAATTTACAATACATTTCAAATGACTTCAAAGTTAAAGCAGTACATTTTTTACCTCATGTCCATTCAAATACTGAATAACGTATAATAATATAGAACTGTTAACTCACACAATATTATTCAAAAACAGAAGAAAAAAAAAAACAATATTGAAGTGAAATAAGTAACAGAGACAAATGCATGGAATGACCTAGTTTCGAGCTGTCTCATTTTAAATGAACCTGTGTAATGATGATTAAAAATATGCTGATGATACAACAGTTCCACCATGCAAATACACAATGAGTAATCTAACCTTCGATTTTACACAGAACTAGTGCCATTATCACGCCCCATAGCCAATTTTATTTTATAAAACCATCTCGTAATGTCGCACAAGGAATTCATTAAAAAAAGTGAATATCATAATAGCAGTATTTATGCAGCTACACATTTTGCCATGACACTGTGTTTTTTCCTACTATGTCTATTTACCTTCTAGAGAACTAAATTAAGAGCAAAGACAGGAAGCAAAATGCCAACAAGCATATTCATCCTCAAAAGTGACAGGTTCTTTATTTTCCTATCTTAGCCGCTCTTCATCTTTCATCATAGCCCCTCACCCTTATCAGGGTATAGGCCACACACAAGTGATTTCCACTTCAATCTGCCCTGAGACATCCTTGCCAATTCTGGCCATCTTTTTCCTGATCTTTCTCTGTCTCACTCTTCATCTTTACTTCTCTGAATTCCTCACCATTTTTTTTTCAATTTCATTTTTTTAACGTTACGCTAACGCTTTAGACAGTTTTTTAGAGAGCATCTGTTTTTATCTTTCCTCGCTGTTAATTCGTGTAGGAGAGAAGATTTAGTCAGATACCTGCAGTTTCCCAGAAAAGGAAGTTAACTCACAGATCCATTCCAAGAACACTTGTTCCTGATACCAAGATAATGGCACAATGAATGGGGGAGAAAAAAACAAACAAACCAACGAAGAAAACAAGATGTCGTTCTAGCCATCTCTGAAAGAATTTGTTTCTTACAAAAATTCCGCCCTTCTTACTGAGAAACAACCTCCTTTCTTCTGACGAACCAGCCAGTAATAAAAACCATTATTCACACTTCTTCCTCTATCCTTCACAATCAATCCGTGTCCAGGGCTCTGCTGAACCAGTCTAGCGTGTTTCCATACAGGCTGGCAATGAAAGAACAACACACAGAGCATGCTTGTAAATTACGTGTAAAGCAAGACTGTAATCAATATCGATGATGAGGCTAATAGCAGTAGCTCAATAATTATGACTGGGGGGAGCGGGAGGTCTTGACGGAATGGAGGAGGGAGGTAGAAAGTGAAGGGATGGTGTGGAGCGCAGGGGAGGGGAGAGGGATCATGAAGGGGTCATGCCCACAAAATGAATACTACGATATGAGAGAAGGGGACTTTTTATGTTAAAGCAGTTCACAGACTAAATTGTCAAGACACACGCGAGAATTTCATCCCCAGTAGGGAGACATTGTCCATCGTTACGTTTCTTCGTAACAAGTCTGCACGACCTTCGCACCTCCACACAAAAGGAACCAAGCCCATCAGCAAAGCCTTCCAGCGAGTAGACTCAAAAAAAAAGGAACCAGCCAATAAGAAGAAAACTTTCTGGTACTACTGTTCTCCGCTGTTCAGTACGTGATGTTCTGGAACTCCGTACTCGTGCCACGATTCAGGGTATGCTTTGGGTTACCGTCTCTGTAGCCGGGAGAAGGGATGTACTGATCAGGTGTGCCTGCCGGATTGGGATCCTTGTAGTAGTTGACCCCTCCCTGGTTGGCTGGGTAAATGTTCACTCGATGACCTGCAGATGAGAGGAAGAATATCAGAGATGTGGACAAAAGCCTGCTGGGATGTAGTGTCGTGGTACCACAATCATGAATAAATTAAGGCAAAATGATTTTCATGCTGGAGTATATGAAAGAGCGATATTTTAACAGATCTTGCTACTTTACAAAAGAGTTCAGCCCCTTGTTGATGATTGTATCATTCAATATATTTCTGATTGCAATTTCCTTTTAAAAAAATTTAAAAATGACACCAATATTCCTTACTGTTGTTTTGTTTTTTTCTCCATTTCCACAACTTCTATCCTTTTACAATACAGAGAAAAAAAAGCAACTTTATGACTTAATACAATTATTGTAATTGATATCTAAACCAGAAACTAAAATGATGAACTTTGGAACCGTGTGAGAAACTCAACACAATGCAAGATGCAATTTTTTGTGATGGAGCATGAGCCTGCAAACAGCACACTGTTACTCAAAGGTGGAGACAAGCTTACTGAAGATTACTAAAACATCAAACAAGTGAAATGGCAAAAGCAGTGACCGCAATGTGAAAGAATAGCAGTATTACTCAAGTCAATAACCTGCTGTGCTTTTCCCTAAATGGTTGCCGTTTTTAAGCATATCAGAGTGCTCTTGTACAGTTTGGAAAATTACGATCGGTGTAATGAATGATATGAATGAGCAGTTTGAATACTATTACATTACAGGATCTTTATTTTTCTTTCAGGATGTAGCATGATATATGTGCTCCCTTTTTTTTAGACCAATTGCAGAATAATTGTTTTTTTTATTCTTATGTATATAAATAATATATAAATAGCCAAGCTTTATGATAAACCTCAATTCAATACTCATTACATGTTCCCTTATTTCACTTCGTGTTATGACATTTCCATTACATCACTTCAAGCAAGTTCGAAGAAACTGTCAATCGTGTGTTCAGCAACAGCTGTCACGTTTTCATTGAATTGAAAAGAAGAAAAAAGAACAACAGTGCAGGAGAAACAAGTCTCAATGATGAGGTTGTAAGAAATCTTTGTGAAACAATGCAAGCTGCACATAATGCAAGAGAAAATAAAATAACATAAAGACATACAAAAATTGCCACGCTTTCTCTGTCATCGTGAATGGCTGAGGAAGAGAGATGAGCAAAAAAAAACACTAACCCAAATCCAAGAACAAAACAAAACTTGTAAAAGGCAAATTAATGACACAAACAAAAAGCAAAAAAAAAAAAAAAAGTTTCACAGCAGATGATGTCTGTTCCAACGCAAAAGCTTTTAACTGAGGATGTCAAGTCCTCGACCAAGGTGTCTTGTCCAAACCTACAAGAACTAGCAGTGAGTAACAGGCTCTAACAAGGATGCAACAACCTGACTGATTCATGACACTTGCCACAATAATCTCTTCTTCTATGCACTGCACTGTTTGTTTATTATTTTTTTTTAAATATAAAAATGTTCCTGCGAATTTTCCTAATGCAATCATACTATGTTCTTTTCATTTTCTGTGTGTGTACGCACCAAGTCAGTTTTTACTATTGAGTCTATTAATACAGTTTGATGCTTTTCACAGACACAAAACGTTTAAAACTGTGAATACAACAAATTTCACAAACATAATTTTTCTTTAGAAAGATATTATTTAAACGTTCTTCATTATATGCTTTTCAGTTTGTTTTATATCCCCATCTTCATAAAAAAAAAAGCAGATATATCTATAACCCGTTTGTCACAAACATAATAAAAAAATATTTGATATATCTGTAACCTGTTTGTCACAAAGATAATAAAAATGCAAGCATGCAGTCTGCCAGCCCATGTGCTGTACCGTGAGTTTCTATTCTTTATTTATAAGTTTTCTCACTGGTGAGTCAAGAGAATAAATACTGGATGTGAACAAAAGGCAAAGGATTAACAAAGTTAGGAAGATGCTTCATAACTCTGCAGCCTGTCAGTGAGTCAGTTTCAGAAAGAAGGCAAGCACTCATTTCACTGGGGGGTCCTACCTGGACTCTATAAAGGAGGCGAACTATCAATTTTCTGTGTGCCTACCTAAAGGGATGGAAGTAGAAGACACGATTTGAGTTCATCAAATCAGACTGACCAGAGCCAGACAGTGAAGGAGTAAACAGGTACGAAAAGGAACATGAAAGCTGAAAGTGTGAGCTGAAGGTCCATCGTACGAAGAATTGGAAGAAAAATGTCTGCGTAATTATAACCATAGCATTGGAAAGGAGAATTAATTTAAAATAAATGTTAGTATTTCATTCACATTATACGACAGACTAGCGTCCTGTCTAGGAGATGATGTAAAAATCATCTGTTCTGCTTCACTCTCCCGAAACCGGGATAAGCTCCGGCTCTATGGGCGTCTTAGGCCTTAAAGGAACTTTACTTACTACTCATTCACACTATTGATGTCAAATTTAAACTTGAATTATCGCAATTTTGAAACATTATAATTAAAGTAAGAATGTTAAAACCAGCGACACTGAATGTGGATCTCTTCTCTACCTACATTGTGGACTACTAAACAAAGAAAGTTGGTGTCAAACAAATCCCATCAAACCACCAATCAGTAGAAATCAGTAAAACTGAGGAAAACATAAACTTATATAACTTCACCCCTAATGAATCACACTGAGTCATTAAAAAACAAAAAATCTTTGTCTGTTCATAATTCATGCACTTCTACCATATAACATAGAAAAAAAAGCAACAACATAAAGTTGATTTTATGTGAGGAAAGACAGTACAATTACTGCATGGAAGTTCACAGTGAAAAGACAGTAGGATTCAAGAAAACTAAAGCTTCAAAAGGAAACTGAGGACATAGAGATTGAACAAAAATGGCAAAAAGCTGTAAGAAAACACATAACAAAATACAGAATTACTGTACAATAATAGCATATCAAAAACTATCTTATCATACTATAATAAGAGTAATTTTCCATTGTGCAACACTTAAACCAATGATTCTGAAAAAAATCATGGATATGTTCACAGATATGCGTTATCGGCCATGGGCATATTTAAAATTGTGAAATAAAGCAAAATAATTTTACATTTTTTTTTTATTTTTAAGGCCGAATATCGTCAGGTTTCATTTTGTGCATCTTTCTGCAGTGAGGGCAACATTTCACAAATTTATGCGTCTTGGATAAATCCAGCGGTCTATTCTAGCCTATGTTGCCCAATCAACTCTCTTTGTAATTTACAAGTGCGCTTGCAATTTTTTTTTCTTTAATTCCCCAAGTAAAAACGAAGCAATGTCGTATTTCTTTATTGAAGGGAAGTCATTAACTGATATTACACAGGAGTTCATCTTTCTGTCACTAAGATGCTTTCAAACAAAAATGATCTCGATTTCATGATACTTATTGCTCCTACTGAAAGACAACGGCACGAAATGTTCAAATGATCCAGTCTATCGCATTTAGTTATCTACCTGTATTAAGCCATTCTGAGAACAGACCTCTGCACTTATATGAACAATGTCAGCCCCCGTTTTACAATTAAACAATGAAATGCTACCTATCTATTAGAAAAAAGGCTTTGTACCAAACACCAGCTTCTGATCATCACAATTACTTACTAAATCTATTCAAATTCATCAACCTCACTCCTAAGAAGTCTTTCCGCTTTTCTGCCTGTTTACAAGTTATGAGTCTTGGATATAGATCTGGCAGCAAAATATTGGTCTTCAATACAGGTTCACATCCCAATAAACTCAAAGCTTGGACACATATATCTGCTAAAAAGATTTCGTCTTGTAACTTGTCCGATTTCTAGTGAATCTTCACCTGGAAGTCAATTCTGCCGGATATGTCTTTTGTCTTGAATGCAAGTCAGTCTACGAGTGTGTCATTATGTGTACACCTATCTCTATCAAGCCTTCAACTTTTGATCCGTCTTTGTCTTGAATGTACAATCATCATCATGAACCTGTTACACCAATGTTGGTGTGTAGGGCAGCAAAAGATTGGCCTTGTTGCTGTTTCTGTAACAATTCTTGTTTTTACAAGTCAGGGTTGTTAGCCCTGAGCTAAACCCCATTACCTGGAGGAACAGGGGCTTCTTTTCGGGATGACCAGCCTATTGCATCTTTTAGTCGCCTCTTATGACATGCAGAGTCACGTTGGTAATATTCTTTGCTACACAATACCACAGAGTCGTGAATGTACAATGGACGTTCCAAAAGTAAGGTGACAATGATCATAAATTCAAGTTTTATAAGGAACAACCTCCAACTTGAATGTAGAGATGCTTCCTTCTCCAAAGTATATCTACACACAAGGATTTACTTTCATAGTTCATGCAAATCTACCTTGATCTCTACATGATATAAAATATGTAATATATACATAGAATAAAATACTAACTATATGATTTCAGGAGCTATCATGGCCTCATGCATTCTATAAATAACAAAAAATTGGGCGGGTGATGCAACCAAATCTGCAACAAAAATGCATGGAAATACCACCAAAAAAAAACCCAAAATATTTCCTCAAAGTTTGTTAAGTTCTATCTGGTGGTAAAAAACATACCAGAAGACACTCCAAAGAGTACAACGTTTTGTGGGAAATTCACTCATATTTAGCAGACATTCGGACATGAAATCACTAAGTGTTTGTGACACAAAAACAAAACATATCTCCTGTAACCTTTCCATCCCTCATCTCATCGTCCTCCTCAACAACAACCCCGCCCCCCAACACACCACTTTCAGAAGAAAAAATAAAACCACTTAGACTCTTAACATGATGAATAATATGCTATGTTTGCACATTAATCACGATGGACTTTAAAAAAAATTACTTGAAATGCCAAATAAAACCAAAGGTTACCAAGGAAAAGAAGAGACAAAGGAAAAAACAAACAAAAACACAACCAGACTTGCAACACAAACGATCAGAATGTGCCAGGGAATGTCAGCGCAAGGACAGAAGCAGCATGCCCAGTGATACTTAACTGGTAGCGAAATAAACACTTGCTTTTCTTTTCAAAGGAGAGAAAAAAAATCAGAAAGAAAAATATCCATACGGAAGATGACATTCAAGGAGCACGAAGCACACACATATTTAAAAAAAAGGCAACTATGTAAAATAAAAACAAATTATATACACTTAAACTTAAACATTTTTACATAGATACATATATAAATACATATAGACATATAAACACTGTCCAGAAGCATTTCTTGTCATTTCATAGCCTGTCATTACTCACGTACCCAAGTAGTCAAGCTGGTTTAGGGTCATATCCCAAATATGATTCTTCTTGCCTGCAGAGCGGGAGGCATAGACTTTTAGAGACGAGAGTAACACATTCACAGACACTACAAACAAAAACAGCAGCAACAAACAATGTTATACAAAATTTTTCTTCTCTACAAAGTCTCTACCCCAAAAGAAGCCTGTATCAGGCTGTGTTTAGTCCTTTTATCCTCTTAAGACCGAAGCCATGGACAACATATGCCCTGTATAGATTTATTGCTTAACTTGGGATAACCAATCAAATATACAGTTCACTTCATCCAAGGCAAAAAAGAAATGCTTTCTCCATTAACTTTAACCGTAAAGCATAATTTTACCAAATTTAAGAAGGGCAAAGCCACCTAAAAAAAAATAATAAAAAAGTGGGTATAATGCTATAATTTTACGGTGGCTTTTGTTTTCCTTTGTTTAGATTAAAAAGCACACGTAAATTCTTGTGAAAAGCATATTTTTTTCATGAAGTATTTAGTAATAGGTATTTCAAAATCATCATTTCTGAACACAGCTGTCTTACATAACCCTGCAATAGACAAAAAAGTTTGTCACCTAGTTAATAAAAAAAACTAACAACACGCACACACCTCTGTACAACATACCTTAAGCTGGATAGCACCAAGTTAGTTTTAATTAAAGTAATTCGGGTTACTTCCTCTAATGTTAAACAATTGATCAAAAGAAGCCATATAGAGCTAGGTAAGAGTAAGGAAAATAAAGTACTCTAAAACCAAGAAGGAAGAACTATGTGTTTCCTGTAATGGAAGAGAGAGACCTAACCCTTTTCCAGTCTTATCAGGGAGTGAAACATAAGTGTGTCACAATTTCTTCTTTGATGTCTGCTTCTTTCTATCACATAATAACAACTAGTAAAGTTGTAGGTAAAGTTCCTTCAAGGCCAATGAGGCCCATAGACCCGGAGCTTATCCCTGATTTGGTAGCATGAAGCGGAACAGATGATTTTTACTTCATCTCCTAGACAGGGCACTAGTCTGTTGTAGGTTTACATCCCCAGCATTCCCAAGGACACAACACGGTCACCTCCTGGATTGGAACCCTAGACCCTTGGATTAGGAGTCCAACGCTCTAACCATTCAGCCACCGTGTCACCAAATAACAACTAGCATACACTCTAATGAACATTTAATGTCTAATGATATAGTGTCACTAAAAGCACTCTGCCAATGTAAAAATAGGTGGGTGAGGCAAGGTGGAAAAAGCAGGCTTGCCTTGGAAGGGGGGAAATCCAGCGAACGCCCGTTGGCCTAGGAAAGGGTTAACAGGCAAAATTTGCTTTTGAGCTTAAATCAGAGAAACTCCCGCAACCTCCTCAAAAATCAATATTCTACATTTTTGTTATAAGCCAACAAGACAAATAGAATGGAATTACAGACATGCCAACCCCATTTGAGGCTTGGAATAATCACGAGCTGAACTTGCAGTAAAATGAGGACTCAAAAAAGAGTAATTTTACTGTGTACAAGGGCAATGCCAGAGAATGAAGAATTGAGATTTAAAGTACATATCCTCGCCGTAATTTGCTCGAAACTGTCCGTAAACCATAATTTCTTACGGCAAACCAGTAAAGTTGGCATGTCTGGAATTATTACTTTCCAATTAGAAAAGACTTGCGACCTCATTTGTTAGAAGTGAAACAGCTTGATAGATATACTGTAAACCCTACACTGAAAGACTGATCTGATTCTCTGGAACCATTTCATTTGCATTGAATGCGTTATTGCAAGCAATAAAAAAAGAACCCAAACAAACAAGACACAAAAGATAAATCTCAATAAATGACAGAACATTATCAGTCTTCTACCCAAGACTGATAGAGTTCCTACTTAACATAAATTCCAAGAATTTTTCTGTAAACATATGAAACCCATTTATTTCTAAGCCTCATGAAAACTTTATCTTGTGCACCAGAAATCACAGTCACATTCATGAAGGAACCTCTCACATTATCATGTAAAGGCAAGATAATACCTTTCCAAAGCAATACACACACTCTCTCTCTCTCTCTCTCTCTCTCTCTCTCTCTCTCTCTCTCTCTCTTTCTCTCTCTCTCTCTCTCTCTCTCTCTC
>JBDFRD010054195.1:0-14547 GCA_039654405.1 Bullina lineata | reverse complement strand
GAGGAGGAGGAGGAGGAGGAGGAGGAGGAGGAGGAGGAGGAGGAGGAGGAGGAGGAGGGGGAGGAGGAGGAGGAGGAGAAGGAGGAAGAGGAGGAAGAAGAGGAGGAGGAGAAGAAGAAGAAGAAGAAGAAGAACAAGAAGAAGAAGAAGAAGAAGTTTGCCAATTGCACTAATTAATTCTTCAACGAAGCAGCTAGGTTTAATGTATCCTGACAGAGGCCCCGCAGAATTCTTGAGGGATTCGTTCTCATGATCCCCACTTCAATGAACTCAATTCTGGGTTATGGAGAAGATACGAATTCAGTGATCGGTTGCTTTTTCCTTCACGGAATCCCAGGGCGATGGCCCGGTTGCGCAAAACAATGCGCAGTAGGCTGTGCTTGTATGCAAATGTTGTGTTGTGAACGCCATCTTGAAGTGGAACCATAGTAGGACTATCGGGTGCAATCAGGACTAACCTGTGCCATCGAAGGCACCTTCTCTTAAATTTGATGCCCTGTGAGCCTCACAATGGCCACAACGGAGACTAAGATGTCAACGACAGAAAGGATCGTCAAAAGTAAGTCCGAAGTTTTCAGTACACAGTAGCCATCTTCAAACCGCCATATTACACCGAGTTATGGCGGCCGTCATTAGCATATCTGCGGAATTTATGTGGACCTTTCCTTTACATCTGTTTCCAACATCATCCAGCAGGACAGTGGAATCTACGTTTAATGCACTTTACACAGTGAATAGCACTTGCCTGCTCATTCCCTTGGATATTAATGGTTCAGAGTGCATCTGGACACAAGTCGACTGCGACAAACGTCAAGGATTGAATCAATGGAAAAATAACCATTCCGTGTCATCTCTCCGGATAAATGAAATGTGCTGCAAGATTCTGAGTCTAATCTTCAAAAATCTGGACATTTATGTCTAAGTTTTCTTGTGTTCATGTATAGATCTATCTCTATCTTTAGAAGACTTGAGGAATTGCTTCAGCTGCTGGAATCTGGATCATCTGAAATCTTAGAAAACTTGGAATTTATGCGGTCTGCTGTTCCGTCTGATTTTGTTTGGATTTACCGATCAGTAGATTTCCTTCTATAGCTCCAGTTCAGGAGCCATCTAATTACAATTAGATCTGGATGCTAGATCTATGTCTGTATGTCTTATCTTTGTCAGGTCCATATGCCTAAATGGTGAAGATAAGGATCAGCAAACTTACTTTGTCATGGATGAACATCAGAATGAACGATTCATTTCAGCTCAGACTTTGAAAATACAGTAGACTCTGTAGATCTAGAATCAAGACATAGGCCTAGATCTAGATAGGCCTATAATTTGATGTGATTTAACTATTTGTATCGCTGCCTCAGTGTCTATGTTTATATAGATCTATATCTAGGCCTAGCGTACAGTTCAATGTTAAATTTGCCACCATTTTACGACATTCGGAAGTGATAGAATTGTCTTGAGTTGATACAGAAAGTTGATTTTTATTGTACGGTAGAGTCTAGAGCTCTTTGTAATTTTACAGGGGAACCTTTTACAGTAGCCTACTGGACCCGTAGGCCTACTCCCTAACTGAATAGATCCAAACCCTAACCGTAACCCCCCAATCGAGACAGGTCCCACACATACTGCAAAATACCGATCTCGCTAGAAATCTATAGTCTGGTAGTAGGCTAGTCTGTGAGACTACTTTGGATAGACCTGGGAAAATACCCTAAATCCTAAATTCAATAAGTGAGCAGTAAATAAGAGGCTAAATGGCTCAAAAACTGTTACGCACACAAATATTTTGGTCAAAAGGTTTTCGTTCTTCGTTCACTGAGCCCCAGACTGCCAGTCATGTTTTTTCAATGTATTTTGTTGTATGCAGATTGTCCAGATTTCCATATGATACAGCTTGAGTTTCTTTGTAACTGTTGTTGACTGTGGTCACATTTCTTTCCAAAAATGCTGGAATAATGAGTCTTGAAGCACATGTTCTGTAGTCGCCTTATTAATCCTAACCCACATGCACAATAAGGCAATGGTGTCAGCCTAATTTTTGGTACATATGAGCCCCCGGATGGCAATGGCCTGTTCTGAGGCACAAGATTGTGACTTGTTGTGAACGCTCAAGCATGTGGTTTAGATCTACATCCCTGCGTATTTCTTAATGTTTTCTGAGCATTGCCATTATTAATGCTTTTTTGTCTTCTAATGTGACATAACATTGACATAGTGCTCCTTCAGTTCCTTGTTTGGCAAGGTCTGCTATTTCATTTTTCTGAATTCTACAGTGGACAGGAATCCATTGTGGGACAAAACATTATTTTAAGGATAGTTTTTTTTTTAATTTTTCGTTGAAAGGTTCTAAAATATAACCTCTAGTGCTTAGCAGGACTGAAATGTAAACAAAACTTCGTAGATCAAAAAAAAAATAATAAATGCAGGATCGTTTGTGTTAAAACTGGACCATTTCACACTGATGACAAGGCAGAAGTGACATCACAGGTCAAAACAGCAATCAAAAGATGACACAATTGATGATGTTACTGGTGCGCTGATATGAAGAGAATGGCTCTAACCCACTAAAACAGCTAACATTAATTTCGCAATGAGTTCAAAGAAAATTTAATTCTAAATGGCAGCTTAAAGAAACTTATTTACGTCTGAAAAACCTTACACTGGCAGCATCATGATTGATATTCCTCTGGGTCAGAGACTGCTTGGATACATGAAAAAAGTTTCAAAAATGTCTTCCAGTTCTTAGAATATTATTATTGTGCATTGTGAACAGATTTGAGTACATCCTGGAAGCGCACATGAGGTCAATGGAACTTTGACTTTTAGGGTCAGTTGTTGTGCTCTGCTCGGTGTAAAGAGTGATGTGTGGCAAGCAGCTCTTTAGCACTTTTGAGAAGTGTGGAAAGCTAGCGTTGTACAACTTAATTACAAAGAATAAGGGAAAAAAAAAAACATAACTTCTGAAAGCTAATTGCCTGAAGATTTTATTAATGGATAAAGTCCCGCAGCACCACATCGCCCACACCAGTAAAGGCCCAGTGAAGCCTTGTAAAAATAAGCCTTCATAATTGCTATTTTTAGGCAGCTTCCGATTAAATTTTCCCGAACATTGCGGACTCTTCACCGAAGACAAAATATGTACGCCTCTTTCGGTGAAAACCACATGAAGCTTCAGTGGTTTGTTTTAGTGCTATAATTTTTTTAAAAGTCAGACTTATAATTGAAACTTCTCATGACGAGCCTCGATGGGCTCGTTGAAACAAATTTAGATAATAAAAACTCCATCACGGACAATTTTGAACTAGAACAAGATAATAAAAGTGATATTGATATAATTATAACAACGGCATATGTTATTAAAACTGGATAATAAATATAAAGGAAGAATGTTGGTGTGTTTACTCTATTTTCAACATTTGTAGTTCTAAATATCTACAATTTTTTGTGACAAACCAACGGATACATTAGACATTTCATACATGAACAAAAAACTTCATCCTCTCTGTACTGTGTGTTTTTTTTTTACTTTTTGTTTTCATTGAGATTCTAAGTTTACATTTAATTTTAAAGATTGTAATGTCAGGAATGAATCAGACTTACCTCGCTTTGCCTGGGACTTTACTCTTGCTGATTTTGTACATCCTTCGGGGTGTTATGGGTTAATAATAAAGTTATTTCTTTATTTGTATGAAGATGAAAACATTTTTAAAATCTCCAAATAGTCTTCTTCTTCTGTGTTGCAGATCTGGCTCCTTGTCAATGTCGCAATTTTCATTCCCATAAAATTCATTGACAGATACATTACTGTCAGCCAGAAGATTAACATATTATTATTGGTTACTGATGTCCAAGTTGAACATCATTTTGTTCCTACATTCTAGTAAGCGATGGAGGTTGTAAACAGCAGTGATGCAAAAGGAAAACCAACATATGGCGGAAAACACTCAGGAGGAGGCAATTGCATTTTTTGCATTAGCACCAATATGGCAATAAAATTTGAAAAGATGCTGATTTTTTATTTTACATCATTTGATTTGGTTACTATTCTTCTAGCTGCAATAGCACAACTAATGAAAAAATGTTTTGATATATTTTATTTGAATTCAAAAGAGTCTTAAGTGGCAAAACCGCAACACCAAGCATTTCCTTTTACACGGGGCCTAAGAAGATTGGCTCTTAAAAACATATATCACCAGTATATTTCACGGGGCGGGAATTTTGTCAGAGAGGATGCTAATTAGTTCAAAAACATAGCACATTTTTTTATTGCGCTTTTTAATTTAAAACACTAAAGATAGATTCAGGGATTTTTCAAGTTGTGCATTGTCATTCATTTTTTACGCTGACAACCTATTTATGACGTATAAAATATTCGTTTCTGGTCTTGTCGCATCATTTTTACCCCCAGGACCGTTATTCCGAGGCTATTCATTTTTGTGGGCGCTTGCAACGAATTATTTCTGCGGAGAAAAAATTGAATTTTGTGATGATTTTTCACATTTTGTCAGCTGGATATTGGATTATTCTTCCAATGAAGGTAAGTAAATGATGGAAAATTATAGTCTTTTTTTCTGAAGAGACTTTTACACATGGGAAAACCATCTGCCTGAGCTAGATCTATATCTGAATATTCCTTTTCGAAGGCACCTAAGAAAATTTAAAGGGAAACTTCTCCCTTTGGCACTGCTGCATTAAATATAGGATGGGGTGCAGTGTTTAACTTTGATGAAGCAGTTTCCAAAACAGTAGTTGAAGGTATTTTCCTTGCGAAGTGATGATTAGAAAACATTGCGATACACACAGATGTCATTTTGAAACTCGATGCGTTGTAATTCTTGTAATTGGGATTTTTTTTTTTAGAATGTTCTTTTCGTCTTCCTGTGTATTTTTGTTTTTGGTTGATGAAAAAATATACACTTGTTGTGTATAATTTCAGTCATAAATCAGCTTTTCAAGACTAAAACTTTCAGATGAATAGGATGTTTTTTTCTACCGATACCGGATTTAGACAAATATTGTGATGTCATATTAGTAGTGAGCAAATTACCTTTTAGTGTTTTACTACCCCCACCCCGCCCGCGCTTATGTGTGCAGACCTAAATATAATTATGAGCAGTGACCAATAAAACTACTTACTTCTAGAACAACAAGAGAATCCTGGAGTGTATGCTACCTGGAGAAGCAGAGACTTACAGATTGAGGAGGATCAAGCCAAGTTGAAAGACAGGAGTATAGAAGCCTATTGCATTCATTTAAATAAAATAAAAATTATAGTTCAATTATTTCTTTAATTTCGGAATTTGTTTTATTTATTATTGACTACTGACTATTGAACTACAGTATAAGCTATCAATGATTCTTTGATTTATATTACGGTATATTATGTGTATTATGATGGTGTGGTTGCCATATAGTTACAGCATTGGACTCCTAATTCAAGGGTCCGGGGTTTGAATCCGGGAGGTGACCATGTTGTGTCCTTGGGAAAGACACTTTACACCATTTTTCCTCTCCCCACTCAGTTGCGAATTGGGTACCGGCATATTCTGCTGGGGAAGTAAACCTATGACAGACTTGTCCTATCTAGGAGATGAAGTGAAACTCATGTGTTCCACTTCACGCTGCCAAAACCGGGATTAGCTCCGGCTCTATGGGCCTCATTGGCCTTGAAGGAACTTTACTTATTTTGTTATGTGTAGGTCTATAATATGCTTAACACTTGTGACGATCATGAACTGATATGTTCTTCCTTTTAAGGCAATGTTGAGATACTATAGAAAGACGGCTGAGGGAGGATGCAAAAAAGAAATAACGAAATTTGACCAACGAAAAATGGCTAAAAGATATATGACTGGTCATAGTGGTGTGCATATAATGCTCACTGTTTTACTTATTACTTTCCGAATAAGTATTGGTTTTACATATTTCTGGTATAGTTTTCTTTCTCTCCTATTTTTTGCATTTCATGCTGTTTGTACTTAATCTGTAATTTTTATAAATATTATTTAATTTTTCCAAGCCATTGTCAATATTGTAATTCATATACGTGATAATTTTGTACATCTTTTCACTATTACCTGTGTTTTCTTTAGTATCTGCTCAATTGAAACTTTGTTTTGTAAATATTTTGTGTTTCAATAAACATCATATATTGTGTAAAACTTGTCTCTTTGTTCTTTTTTTTTTTCCCTAAAATTGTCTCCCCTTCGTAACAAATTGATTTATATGAATTATTTTGTGATGTTATGAGCAGCAGTATATTATTATCTTGGAGGAATTGCATTGAGCCATCACCATTTGAGACCATCAGTGCAAGCATTTAAGTTATTTTACGAAAATTAAGGGGTACCTTCGTTATCGGCATGTTTCTACCATAATGAGACGTCTGCTACCTTTTAAAGTTTTGTATTCTTAATCCATAAATTTCAAGCTTAATTTTGATACCACTCTTTGAATTTGAAAAATTGTCAAAATTGGTCCCAAAAAGGAAATGTTGGCAGCCTCTGAGTGTTTTCCATCATATTGATCGATTGCTCCAAATAAAAGCAATCACAGAATCAGACGATGCGAGCTTGTGCTGTTTGTGTGCTACAAAGCGTCTCGAAAATAGATCGATAAAGGCACTACAATAGATGAACCTGCCAAAAGATATACTGGAATCTCCGTGGTTGACATTTCTAGATGTTACATGGGATATTGCAACACATTTACCATATTTGGTACAGAGGGATAAATTTTCCGATGTCTAAAGTGTATATATAGGGCCACGGTGTGTCTCGGTTGCGCTCATATACACTCTACTAGTACTCTTGACTTATTTTCGCTCTGTACAGTGTATAGTTTAGTGCAGTTCCAGGGTTAATAAAAATACAAAGTTTCTGATCTGCTGGGAACTAGTATACTTCAAAATTTGGGGGTTAAATATTAGCATTACAATAGTTTCCAACCATTTCCTGCTCACTTAATGAACTTAGCCATCTTTTCTTAGGTCCCCAAGCCAAAGGGACACAGACAATAGACCAAGATCTATTATTTTGTATGAATTCAATTTGTCATCTGAAAGCAAAGGTAATGATATTAGCTAACCTCTGCTGAGAAAAAAACCCAAAAATTGTCAGAACTATAACTATTGATCTATTATGAAAAGTAGTGTTTGTTAGGAAAATGGCCAGTAATCTGAATCAAACTTCATACAGGATTGAAAAACCAACTTCATTTTTGAAGGCCTTGAAAAAAAACAAATTTAAGACCCTTAAAAACAGTCAGTAACCTTGAAAAGCCTTGAAGATTAAGAGCCAGACTTCCCTCCCTATCGTAAAAAAAACCCACCAATGAACAGGGCCAACGGAAACGCCCGAACTGTAGCCTTCATGCGCAACGCATCGACATCTACAGTCATTGTCAGTAATTTTAGGTTGGTTTTTACGGGCATGTGTGGTTCACAGACATGCACCCTTATTTATTTCACAGGTTTTTTCCTTTTGCGATGTCCTTTTCATTCTCTCCCCTAGGAAACTGATACGCTACAGATTTAATATTATAGGCTACAAATTTAATCATACTCGGTAAAGATAGATATTAACTTGCCCGATGTCTCTCCTCCCTCCCCACACACACACACACACACACAAAATGCTGCCTTCCATGAGCACCAGAAATCAGAAATGGTAATTCTACACCAACCAATGCATTAGAGTTAGAGTAAGCCCATTGTGAGCTTTTAGAAAGACAATTAAACATGCACTTGGTGGGAACAAAACTTATTATATTCATCTGTTTACTTGCACTTTCAACAGATAGTCTACCTAGAGAATAGAGATACAAATAGGCGTTTTTAAGTCTTTTTGGCTGAAAAGAAACTTGCTAATTTGAAAACAAACCTGTGGTACCGCAGATTTTTTTTTTAGTCATTGCCTACTGCAACAATGTGAATGGCTTGGTATAAGAATATGAACTAATCAGATTGTATTAAGAAATTGCTAATTTTGTCAGTGGTGGCCTACTCAGACCAAACGAATTTCGTCACTGAAATGTAAAATTTAAAGAAAATTGCAAAATGAAATCAATCCATTTTCCAGCAAGAACAAGAGACTACATTTTTCGAGATGACAAATTATAAAGAAAAAGATACTATTTAAATCTAGATTTTTAGCTCATAAAACAATGCAAATGGAGAAATTTTTAAAGTTCACTTTGGCCCAAGTCGCCACTCAAAAAATATTTCATGGACCACAAATTAAATTCCCAATTTGATAGGTCTTCAGGTAAAAGTAGTGCTGTGAAAAATCCAGCTTTTCTTCTGTCATCATCATTTGTTGTCTTGTGGCATAGAATGTCAGCCCGCCTAAGTCTCAATGTGTTCAAATACGTTGCCTGTGCATTTTGTGTTACAGCCTAGATTGAGGCAAGGGAAGTCTTTTGGTCTGTTTTTGTTCCTCTGCACAGGATTTTATGTCAAGCCTAATATTTTTACTGATACTGTTAGGATGTGAGTGGTGAACACAGTGAAACATTTCTGGACATCAAGATGATGGAGATTGAATGTCAAGGCAAAGTTGAGCTATTACTATAATATGTTTTGGCTGGTTTCTTCCACATGAAAATGCTAAGATCTGAAAGCAAAATCTTTTCAGAGCTGTCACATTGTTTGATTAGTTATGGTTTTGGGTACACATCGCATTATTGTATTTTTATGTGATCTAAAAAAATCTTGCAAACCTGATATGAAGGTGCTTTTCTTGTATGGTATTATTTTTTTAATTCATTGACCCCATTATTTATATTGTAACATGTAAAAGTATCCTCCTCTCTGCCCCCTCCCTGTCAGATGGCCTTGGCTAACGCTGTCCATTCAGTTTTACTTTAGTGACTCACTATCAAGGTACAGAGTATCTCTAATTTAATGTTCTAATTCTCTATCTTCCAATAGGTGTTCCTTTCCCTCCAAGTCACAGAGTGAGTATGAGTGAAGCTTTTGATGCAAAGGGGAAGCCACGACCAGACACATTGAAACAACATTTCATTCTTGAGGGCCGTGTCACTGAAGATGTGGCCCTGCGCATTATCAACGAAGGTGCTGCCCTCTTACGTCAAGAGAAAACTATGATTGATATTGAAGCACCTGTCACAGGTATGAACTAAGGTTTAACACTTTTCACCATCCGTGAGTGTGATATACCTATGTAGAGTTTGCCTTTCACTATCAGAATAGACTGGAATACATTCACTATTAACTAAATTTTACAGGTTACAAAAACCTTCTCAAGCTACAGTGTAATCTAAGTGTTGCCGATATCAGACCTGCAAGCATCCAAGACTTAAACCGACACAAAAAAACCCAACAATAAACATGTAATCATAACATGTATACATTTCAATTTCAATCGTCTTGAAAATTCATGCATGGATTTTAGGCTACATTCTTCTTTTAATGTCACCCTCTTTGTCTATGTTCTGAGATATCAAAGTATCGTAGCATTGATGAATGAATTAATTCACAGCAAGATCCAGAGGAAATGTTAGTGTAGAAGAAAGAAATTGGGAGGGACACTTCTAATGCTGTTCTCCAGGTTAAAATTTTTCTTCTGTTCTTTTCTCAGTTTGTGGTGACATCCATGGTCAGTTTTTTGATCTGATGAAGCTGTTTGAAGTGGGCGGTCCTCCTGCAACAACACGGTACCTGTTCTTGGGGGATTACGTTGACAGAGGATATTTTAGCATAGAGGTTTGTATTTTTTTAACGCTGTCATATACATGTGTGTACTATGAGCTGTTATTATATTGTGTACTTCTCTTCAAGAAGTGATATGACGATTTATTCTGTTGGATACCTGTTGGATTATATACCAGTGATTCTCACATTGAAGATGGATATATTGTCCTAAAAGGATTAACTGTTGGATCTCACAGTACTGGATTTGGTTTGTTGCTGGAAATTTATTCACTGTGGTGGAGACTTCAAAGTAAGTGGAAAGTAAATTGTCCTCATTGTCAGTACTGACCATCATTATATTACATTGCAATACTCTTTATGAATTTTTTTGTCATATCCTTTCCATTTGCTGTACTACTTAACTTATTCCATCAATTCTAACAATGAAGACACTGCGCTGTTAGTTTATCAAACTTGTTCGCAACCATCATCAAAAAGTGACTAAAACTGCTTTTTTGAAAACTTGCCTTTCAGTTCTAAGTCAGATATACTTTTGATTAAAGTACGTCCAGAAAAATTCCTATTTTATGACGTGAATGATAGTTGGATTCTATCCATTACTTTTATTCATTTTTTTTAACACAAGACCAAAAAAAGCCAAAAACACATTTTAAGCCCATTTTGAGTTATTGTATATTGCAGTGCCTTTTGATCTGTAATATTCAGAGTTTATTAGAAAATGATTTGATTTAATATCATCAACCTATTTGCGCCCAGTGGCGGTTAAGGCAACAAAAGATCTCCACTTGTGTCATGGACCTTCTTTGTAAGACTCCCGCAAATGCAGTCCATAATCTTCATCTCTATTTCCTCTGTTCTTCTCCATGTTGTCTTAGGCCTTCCTCTTTTCTGCCTTTAATTAAATACAATGTATACAACTTTATACACAGATAAAGTGATTCATGTAATGCACTTCACGCAGAATGGGGTGGTTTGCAGTTTTATCCCCATTTCATACCAGATTGGAGTAGATTTTTCAAAAACCAATTCATGGCCTGAATGATCGTCATTGTCGCTGAGGCGTAAAATACATAGAGATTCATATGGAAATTGCTGCTGGAAGAGATCATTGTGGTCTTTAAACTGTATCAGTAGTGTGTGAAGCAAACTGCAACTCTTAAGGGATGCATCGCTATTGTCAATGAGATAAATTTGTAGTTTGGATACCGTTGCAAGTATTTTACTTTGTAACCTTTTGTAATATTATGTCTTTTTACCAGGAAAGGATTACAATTGTTTAACTATTTTCCTTTGTAAGTAGTCTTTGCATTTCAACCAGACCAGCAACTAAGTTTGACTCTGATCTCTTTACTGACTTAAAAACAAAATCTTTTCTCTTTATAATGTTCTTAGAATTCATTTATTTTTATTTTTTACATGATTATTCATCTTTAATATATTATGTAATGCTTTTGTTTCTTTTTCAGTGTGTTCTTTACTTGTGGGCTTTAAAAATATTGTATCCAACAACCTTCTTCCTATTGCGTGGTAATCATGAATGTAGGCATCTTACAGAATATTTCACATTTAAACAGGAATGTAAGTAACTATAAATGTGAGTATGTGAAGAAAGATTTCCTCAAGACTCTTGGCAATAGCATTGAATGAGGGTATAAATTGTCGAGTATTCATAAGCTGTAAAGCAGCAGTGTTCTGTGGGCTTGTTTCAAGTTTAAAACACATTTTTTAAGGAGAGAGCTGTGCCATTTTGTAAAGGCTGCTGCCAAGAATAAAGTGTGAATCTTTCTTCATATCTTTACTTTTATAATATATACCTTCCTTTGCTGTAATTTACAATTGGGGACACTCAGTTAAGTGACCAGAAGCTTTGCAATTATTTTTTTTCATTTTTGTCAGTGGCAGTCTTTTGTCCAGATTATGTGGAACTTTTAAACAGTAAATACATATTTCACATAGCCACATATTGAAGAATGGTTCAGTGAATATAATTTTGTTACACTTGTTATTTTTTAAAAGAGGGCTAGTATGTTCTGACTTGTCAGAAACAAAAGGCTTTTTATTTTTTTAGACCTCCATATAAAATGTTCAAAAGTCAGGTGACTGTGATATGTCATGCTTTCTGGATAGTTAAATTGTTAAAGGTGGCAAATTTTGGAAGGTTTTATGAAGTACACGTAGAGCCTTGAGCCTGCATCAAATTATGGCCTCTTATTTAAGTCTTCTATATGGGGCCTAATAAATGTAAATTGAGTGACGCATTCCTAAAACTGGGCCGAAATAGCTCAGTTCATGGGCTTTTTGTTTATTGAGCACATTGGTCCAAGTTCAAATCACACCAGCTTGGGGTGGATTTTTTTTTTCTGCAAAATTGCTGATCTTTATTCACCTCTAAATTCGAAAATTCTACCCATAAATATCTCACTCTGGAGAGAGAATACAAAGTACCCAGTACCCAAGAATACTGAATGTAGCTGCGTGAAAGGTTGGGGGCGCCATGAAATTGGTATAGTCTGTGCGGCATTCTGTGTATACATGCACTCATGACTACTGCTTTAGTTTTAGTAGCGAAGGAATGAAGAAGGAAAAGAAAGCCGAATCGTAATTTTTAGCCCAGCCCAGGTGCATAACATGACAGCATTCTTGTGAAGAGCATACTCCAAACGTTTCCTAGTATAATTTTTGGTTTACCCAAAGCCACCCTTTTTGCTAATGTAAATTGCACACACACGGGTCCTACTTGAGGCCCTTTTATTACAGGAAGACAGAATTGCAATAGCACTTTCTTTATATAGTAAATAGTAACTTTTGTTTTAATCATACAGTTTGTTTGTGTTTAATTATTATTTTTTTAACTTGTTATTCCAGGTAAAATCAAATACACAGAAAGAGTCTATGATGCTTGCATGGAAGCATTTGACTGCCTACCCCTGGCAGCTTTGATGAATCAGCAGTTTCTCTGTGTTCATGGAGGACTTTCACCTGAAATACACACATTAGATGACGTTAGGAAGGTAAAGTTGAAGACTCTTTTAAAATGTAGGTCTATGTTACTGTAAACGGCATAATTAATCAATAAAATTAGGTTCACAATAAGAGTGCATGAAGGTTCCCCTAAAAATTTGATGTCATAATTGTTATTGGTAAATGTTACATGATCAAATTAAAATGTGTGCAACCAACAGTTCAAAGATCAGGTCAACGTAGATGGGTATCTCTCTCTCTCTGAGGTTGTGAAGAATCAGTTTTAACAGTAGTATTTGTAGGCGGGATGTGCCTCTTCTGGAATGATTCTCAATCTTTTGACTTACGCTACTGACACAATCCTGACACAAGGTATGTGGTAAAAATATTCGATATAGAGATTTTTGCATATATTGTGAACTTCAAACTTCTCCCCACATGTTTCAGTTGAAATTAAAGCTACCAAATAACTTTATATTATAAGAATGAAAACCTCAGGGTAGTAGCAAAATGGAACCTTATGAGCTTTTTTTCCTCAAAAACACGTTTTCGAAGTCGGGCGGCAAGGTGTCCTCTCCCAACCTTATGCACAGAATTATTGGTGTTCAGTAAGTCTGATACAGTGCTACATCGGAAAAGTCTGTTTTTTCTTGACTGCATATTTGAATCGAAAGAAGTAGATGAATAAATGGGAAGTAATTATCACAACCAGGAAAACATTTATCTTTTGGTGTTGTAGGTTTCTGCAGACTGTTTGCATGGAAATTGGAACTATTAGTAAAGCACTAAGAGAGAACCTGTTTCCTGTTTGATTTTTAACTTTGTCAGGGGAAATGGAATTGTGCGAAGCCAATGTGATGGATGAAAACAAAAAAGCCAATGTAAATTAACACAAACACATCTAGCTCACTTTTTCAGATTATTTAATTCACTCTGTATCCCAAAAATTAATCACAATATGCAGTGTTAAGAAAAGTTTTAGCAGTTGTGAAGTGTCATGCTGACTTTAACTGTGCAATCTATCTTTAACCTTCAAATTAATGAGGCGGTAGGTGTGCCTGGACTTCACGTTCTCACACATCAGCTTTTTTTCTCACATCTGTCTTGTGTTACATTAAAATTGATTTCCCAGTCATGATATTGTGCCAGTAGAGGTGGTTATTGTAATTAAGATATATTTGAAATTTTTTTTACAAATTTTCTTTAAAAAATGCGAGGACAATCTTGTATTAATGAGCTTACCTTCATGTGCTATCTATGTTGAAAACATTTACACTCCAGTGTAATTTATGTAAAAAATGGCTGTATCTGTGGTGGTGTTTTTTACTCTCCATATTTTTGTTTTTTTTGCTGTCATCAAATAATGGAGAAGTGCACACCGGCACCCTCTTTTTTATTCTTTAACCTGATTAAGTTTTTCTGATCTCTTTTCCAGCTGGACCGTTTCAAGGAGCCACCAGCATTTGGTCCCATGTGTGACTTGTTATGGTCAGACCCCTTAGAAGACTTTGGAAACGAAAAATCATCTGAACATTTCACGCACAACACTGTCAGAGGTTGCTCATATTTCTACAGGTTTGTTCATTGTCTTTTCCTGTATCATTTCATTTACAATTCTCGAGGGGAGGCAGAGGTGTTTTTACGAGTAGTAATAGTAAGACATTGACACAGCCATTTTATGAAGAAAATGAACAATTTGCAGCGTTATTAAATTATAAAACCTTATGGGGGCAACTTGTACAGTTGACACAAATTTTTTTAGAACATTTTAGGATTGCATATGACCCATTCTCAAAAGGTGACCTCGTTAAATGGGCCTACTAGAATTTGCTCTATTAAGTTAAATAAAATAATGAATTCTGACATTGATCATGTTTACCTTGAAGTAAATAAGTTGAAGATATAGAATAAAT
>JBDFRD010054084.1:0-14548 GCA_039654405.1 Bullina lineata | reverse complement strand
CTTGTTCTACATGGTATTTTCATTGTACCGCCATTTTTCGGTTTGCCCCTTACTTGGCGGTATAACGAGGTTTCACTTTATGTATAGATCTAGATTCGTATAGACATATGATGTATCATACCATACACACTTCATACACTGTAAGTGTAAGGGTAAGGTGTAAGTCTAGTCACTAGCATTATAATCCCTCTCAATTTCAGTTTTAGCCCTTTAGCCTTTAGTTATTAGACGGACTCGATCTAGATCTAGATTCTAGTAGTAGATTCTAGTTTTGTGCCTAGATCTTGAGTCTTGTCCTAGATCTAGATCTACTTTAGATCTGACTGACCGATATCATAAAAAAAATGTAACCATGACCCCCCTCTCGATTCACAGGAAAGTGCAGGTGTGAGAAGTGAAATCTTTGGGTAAAATTACTCGTGCCTTGGTTACAGTAAGGATATAGATCTAAATCACTTCTCTTACCAATAACTTGATAACTGAACACCATAACAACAAACAGCAAAATCAGTGTCAACATCATCATTCATCACCACTGACAGTGACAGGAAAACTTATTATCATCTGGAATGGACTTAAAAATCTTGAACTAGATCTATACACTTACCACTCAGAACACCAAAGTTAAATCCAGAGAATGAAAAAAAAACCCATCGATATAAATACAGCTCTTTGAAACTTGAATATTGAAGTAGATTCTAGATCTTGTCAAGTGTTCTACAATGACTTGCTTTTCAGCTCGAGCGAATCTTGTTTTTCAAAGGGGAGACAAGTAAGATCATTTGTCTTCATCAGAATCATTCGCATGTTTAATTTCGAATTCAACATCTAATGTAAAATTTGTAAGCTCATTATCTTTCCATTATTAAAACATGTGAGCCGTTTTATTGGCATATTCTGCAGTATTTGATGGTAAAATAAATTCAATTAGATCTATAATAATTCATTTGTGAGCGTGTTTCATAATTCAATTAATTCAATAAAAAGGAAAATTCTCAAATGACGAGGTGGACTCTATGAAAGAACAGTAACTCTCGATATTTTTTTTTCTTTCGCCGGTTCAATTCTTGCTTGTCATATCATAATATCCTGTGCACGGTGAACGATCAAGGACTGCTTTTATACTCATCGATACAAGATCACATTTCTTTCTGGAAAATGGCTTCAACTCAACGCTGGGTTCCACTAGAGTCAAATCCAAAAGTATAAAAACAGATAGAGTCTAGATCTAGATCATGTAGATTCTAGATCTAGATTTCTAGATCTAAATCGATTCTCTAGACGTCTTGTCTTGTTTAGATTCTACTTCTAAATTAGATCTAGCCTACGAACAAGAAATCTTGATTAGACGTCTAAAATCTATTCTATCATATTATAATCTACCTCTGCCTCTAGCTCATGGATCTATTTTACATCCTTGTTTTGATATTGATATAAATTGTTTAACTGCAGATTTTTTTCTAGATCTAAAATAAAAAGTATGTTCAAGTGTCAAGTGAATTTACCATGAAAGAAGTTTTTAAGATAGTAGATTCTAGATCTAGATCTAGAAGTCTACCCTTGGATTATTTTTGTTAAAATAGCTCCTAGATCTATACAATTCTAACGAAATGCTACATAAAGTGAATTGACAGTGAATATCAATAGCCTATAAATTGGTAATCCTGTAGATGTGCGGTCCCGAGCTCGTTTGTTTATACGGCAGCCATGTGGACTGGCGAGACTATTAGATACATCTGGGTGACAACACTTGCCAGATTTTTTTTACAGATTTCCAATAATATCTAAGATAATGTTGAGGAATTAGATCTACATTATTAATTAAATAGATATACACAATGTTGTTGTTGTTGTTGTTTAAATAGGTCCCAATCGATTTTCTTACCTTACACTGTTGAATGTGGTCAATTATGCTGTTGAAGGCATCCTTTGGGTTTTTCCCATACTGTTCCCTCCACATAAACTCGTCCAGGTGGGCTCCCAACATCGCTTCTGTTGTACCACTCATAGCCTTGAAACGTCTTTTCGGGTTTTTCCAATAATTTTCTACCCTGTTTGTACAGGCGCCAGTCAGGGGATTTACGAAATTCTGGTCATGTATGACCACAAGGTGTTGATATCTTGGCACCATAGGAATGTTTACAATGTTATTGCATGCAGCAAAGCCATCACTATTGATGATACTGCCGGGTGCAATCGTCCGTCTTATAATGGCTTCGAGTGTAGCAGCAGTACGGTCAGGAACAAACTCTAGAAAGCCCTGATTCATTGCCCTGTCTACACCTCCAAACACCCACCTCTGTTGTACTATCCTTCCAATGTTGTTTTTCCTTTTCGAAATTAGACTTTCGTCTATCTCCACATGCTGTCCCACTCCTCCAATTTGAATAGGATTTGAAAGAAGCCTATGTGAACACACGTCTCGGAAATAGGCAATCCACTGAATAATTGTCTTTTCACTCAGACCAGTTAAATACACAGTATGAACCACTGGTTCCTTAACGCTCCAGGCAAACAGAAGTTCAACAATGTTTTTGCACGTTAGCCTGCTGTTCTCAAAAAACGTATCCTTGCACAGAAACACTTTTTCACCCTTGTGGCTTGGACATCTGAAACAGCGCTCCTCACCTCTTCCTATCTTTACAAGTGTCATCTGTCTCGGACATAGTGAACATGTTGGGGGAATAGAACGAATAAGGAGATTGTCTTGCAAAAAAGTCAGGGCAGCTTCTTCGGTTGAGGCATGTTGGTAAAGAATATTATTTGTCATGACACAGGCAACAGAAAAAAAATCAGTGTCACAAACGAACTATTTCACATGATTCACATCCTCACGAAAAAGGACTAAAAACACACGTTCACTTTAAGTATAAAATCCATGCGAAAGGCAAACAAAAGAAATTACAGATAAAATCACTGAAAATCTACACTCTTGAGCAGCAGGAATAAGCACATATGGGCGTCAAGTGAAATGACGCAAAATTACTTTGGTACAGCGGTCTCCGCCTAAGAGCCCGCCGTTCTCGTAAAACGGAATTTTTCCTATATAATCCGTCCGCATAAGAGCCCGTTTTGAACTTAAAAAAATCCGCCTAAGAGCACGGTCTTCTTCCCCGACTGAATTTTTTTTTGGAGCACCGCCGCCTAAATAGCAAGAAACACTGTCAGCCTTTGTTCTAGAGTTAGATCTAAGCCCTAGCCGTGTTGGAAAGCAAAGCTGCATTCTCTCTGTCCCATCCCGCCCCACCCCTGTTCAGCAGGCCAAGCCTTTCCGCTCTCATCGCCCGAAGCATGTCTGTTCAGCTCTATTATTCCCCTCCCCCCTGTTCTCCGACCGACACCTTCAACATCACCTCCTCCTCCCCATAGTCTTGATGTTGTGTGACCCCGCAACCCAGTCTCACCCCTACCAGCCATGATACAACACCGCTCTTTTTTTTTAACCTTCGTAGGTCTAGGCCTAGTGACATCTCAGCGCGGGCTCAGAACATAGAGTTGTGTAATGGAGACGGGGTGGTATGGTAGGGAATAAGCATGGTTTTGATTGGTGTTTTAAAATCTCAGTAAAAAAATCACAGTTTGATTTGGTCAGTGATGACGCTCCGTTAGGCCTGATGTGTTAGTGTGGCGAGAAATGGGGCCTATTATCATATGTATACATGATTTACCCCCCTTTGAAATCCGCCTAAGAGCCCGATCCGTTTAAGAACACGGTAATTTTAACTTCCCTACTTTTTAAATCCATAAATAGCTAAACCCCCCTGATTAATTACGATAATAGATAGGATAGACTCTCAAGGAGGAAAGAACACCTGCAGCGTGGCTTGATACCATTTCAGTGTTACACAATGGTGCCATAGTGAACAAGTTTATTTTTTTTGCAAGCTCATTTGCATAGGTGGTACACTATTTTAATTAATAAAAACAAAGGTAGCTATTTAACTGATCATTTCATGTTGCACCCCTGTTGTTGGGTGATCTCAAGTGTCAAAGATGCCATGGCTGGTACAATCTAATCAAAGATGCCATGGCTGGTATGATCTAATAACACAAGTGTCAAAGGTGCCATCAAGTGTCAAAGATGCCATGGCTGGTACGATCTAATAAGGGAAGGGTTCCACTAGTCCCATCTCCTTCCCACGTGCCTTCACCTCTGGCCTCTTGTATGCACTGGCGAGGACCAAAATTATAGGAAAACTAAATAGTCAAAACGAGTGGCGCACACCACACTTTTTTTCTAGAGATTTAAAAAAATCGAATAATTAGAATCTATTCTTTGATTCGTGTAAAAGCAAAAATCCCGATAAAATCCCTACACATAACCGTTTTCCCCGGAGGAATCTCTATCCCTTCGCGAGTGCCAAAATTCCCTACCGTAGGGAAAAATCCCTACGAGTGGCAGCACTGGTTCAATTTGCCAAAATTACTAATCAATTAAATATTGTACATGTAATATAATATATAATAATATAACTTACAAACATAATACAATTTTTTTAACTGGTACAACTTAAGAATGTGGGCCCCGTCTGTATTAACCGCGAAAGTTAATAGAATAAAAATTAAATGCCAGGCATCATCATCCACACAGATGCATGGGCAGTGTATAACATAAACAATTTGCCTGTGAAAACCCCCCCCTTCCAACACCTTGTGGTCAACCACACACAGAACTTCGTTGACCCACTGACTGGCGCTTGTACGAACTACGTCGAGGTTTACTGGAAGAACTGTAAGCGCCGATTCAAGTACATGTGTGGCTTCCACGAGACACAATTACCATCGCACCTTGACGAATTTTTGTACAAGGAGATTTTTGGGGATAACGGGGAAATGATTCTTCTGTCTGTGTTGCAGCACCTCTCTGTGTGGTACCCCATGGCATAGAGGAATTATAAACTAAGTTTTAAACAAACAACATTTTACAATAAGTAACAGTAAAGAAAAACAAACAGTAGATTCAACGAATGTTTATTTTATTACTTTCGCGGTTTAAGATATTTAATTTTTATTCTATTAACTTTCGCGGTTAAAACAGACAGGACACAGACGGGACCCACATTCTTAAGTTGTACCGAATTGTGAATTTGAGTGCTACAGTAAATTAGATCTAGATCTAGAGATCCTGCCACGGCTTCATATTTTGCAATAATTATAAATGAGTAGGCACATTTGTACTGAAGAAGTGGCCAACAGTTCTACTCAAACTCGAAGCTAAATCACTAGAATCTATATAGATAGATCTAGATCAAATCTCTAGTGATCATCTACTTAGACCTCTACTTATAAGTCTCTGTCACTTCAGTTCTGACCTAAGAAGTGCGGACAAACTCAACAAATGAACATGAAATGTGTCGGAAACTATCGCAATGCTAATATTATTTTGTTGTGAACTGAGGTAATACAGACTAGTCTATCTAGCTCTGTACTATAGCTAGGCCAAGCTCAGTAAACATAAACCTTGGACCACTTTTTAATTTTAATTTCAGTACGATGATATATAGATCTACACTGTATAGATTTTAGATCTAGATCTCAATACTCAGTAATTAATAGGTAGATCTTCTAAGATCTCATCCTTTTTTTACAATTTCAGTTCAACACTACAGCCTGTTCCCAAAGACTCTTGGGGAAGTTTTATCAAAATATAATGTACAAGAACTTCATTTGTCCCAAACACAAGGACTGTGGCAGTATGATCAGTGGGGTTATCCTATTCATGATTCTCCCCCCGGAGCTGAGCTTTGGGTTTGGTTCAAGCCATCTGTGAAAGAGTAAGCTTCTGTTTTTCTTATTTTAAATGATGTTGTTGTTGTGTAGGCTCCTATAAAAATTTATGCTGTTGTTTATTCTATTGTGAGTAAGTGTAGGAGCCTACATTTTATAGTGATAGTTTTATTTAATTTATATATTGTAAGATTGAAAACATAAAGACCTTTGTTAGGGGCTAGGGCTAGATATCATCAGAATGCAAAAATATAAAAATCATTAATGACGGCTTCCATACTTTTGAGGTCAAATTTGACAAACAAAATGTTTGACCAATTTTTTTGTGAACTAAAAACAACAATACTTTTATACTTTCTAATCTGTAATTTCTCATTTTATGTTTTCACTTTCAGTGTTGATAAGACATGGGCAGCACTGGTGAATGCAGTATCCGGCCTGTTCTGTTCATCTCTAAATTTCTTGGACAGCCAGGCCACTGTGGCCCCCAGGTGGAGCTTCAAGCCTCATGGTCTGGCTCCTCAGGGCTATTCTACCTTTCCACATTATGTGCGCTATGGTACTTTACCTAAAGAAATGGTCTGCACTGAAAATCTAACGCCTTGGAAAAAGTTACTTCCTTGTGATTCAAAAGTGAGTGAAGTTATATAGATATTTAGCATTAATTATAGTTCTGTCTCTCTGTCTTTCTTTCTTTCTCTGTCTGTATGTCTCTCTGTCTGGAAAGCTGTAGAGGTCAATTCAGTTTGTTTACTTTCTTCAAAGATGGATTAGCATTTGACAATCTTCTGTTTAGCTGAATTATTTTGTCGTTGCTTTTGTTTCCTGTATTCACCTGTACTCCCAAGTATTTCATTGGAAACTGCTTGAGATCTTGCTTAACTCTTAGAGTACCAATAACTGATATATATATATATCGGTTTGTGAATGAGGTCAAACATTTGTTTCTTTAACCCTCCGGTATTTTCAAGTAACCAGGAGTGTAAAATAACGTATTAATTTTATAATACAGTAGACGGACTCATTTCCAAATAGTTCACGTGGGTTAGTGTTAGTACTTTGACTATCATCAGGATTTGTATTGAATCAATTTAAATCGTTATGGGTGTCATAGAAAAAAATATTCAGAAAAAAATCAGTAACATACCTGGTCCTAAAAGAGTTAAAAAGAGTAGACATCCTATTTAAATCTCTTCATTTTACATATCATACATGAGTTGTGTTGGATTTGAACTCATGCAAATATTTTGTTACTTCTCTTTTTACTTTATCATTACTTCAGATGGGCCTGTCAACATTATTCAATCCTTATCATTTCCATGCTGGAGACTATCACTCTTTGGGGCTTCATGTTCGTCCCATCTGTCAAGTAAGTATAAATATAATGTAATATAATATTAATAATAATAAAAACAAGAAGAAGAATGATGATTAAATAAATATTCCATGTATGAATACAAAGCCTGCTGCTGTTCCTGTTGTAGTAATGTATGCATTGGTAAAAGCATAATATTTTACCGGTGTTGTTGACAGGACAATGAGTGCATGCAAGATGCCATTGAACTGAGCCAAAGTCTGTCTGTTGTAACAGATGCGTCTATAAACAGCAACTCAGGACTTCCAAGTAAGTGTAAATGTAATATCACTGTAAGCGTATATTGAAGGTTTTGTTTGAAATTTTTTTTAATCACTTGTGACCATGTTTGCAAGCATGTATCGGATATGCTAACTTTACGGGTTTGGTGTAAGAAATTCCGGGGAGCTGTCAGAAATTACGGTTTGTGGGCAATTACGGCGAGAATATAAGCTTTTAAATCACATTGCTGTTGCATTCTTCATTCTCTGGCGTTATCCTTGTACGTGGTAAAATTACTCTTTTGGGTCCTCATTTTACTGTGAGTTCAGCTTGTGATTACTCCAAGCCTCAAATGGCATGTCTGATGTATGAGATGTTATTTTTGGTTATGTTAGATATAGTTTAGAATTTTCTTATTGTTGCGCATTGTGTTTGAACTACAAAATATTTTTAGAATAGTACAGAAAACTTTATATATGCAGAGTGTTTTCTGTTCGTTTTCTTTTCTTGTTTATGCTTTACCAATAACAGCAATGCATTTTATTTCAGATTGGTCACTGAAAAGCTTGTTTGGGAACCATCTTGTTTCAGCATGCCCCATTGCCTCCCAAAGCACCATTATGATTGAAACAACAGATAATAAGGTGATGTTTTGTAAAGTGAATCTTTGTAATTTTGTGTTTTGGAATGGTGTATACATCCAACTATCTCCACTGATTGTTTTTATGACTTTTAGGTTGCGTTATAAAGTAACAAATAATTTTTTTGTTAGCCTTATTGTTGTGAGCGTTCTTGATAATCAGTGATAACAAAAAATAGAAACTGCAATATAATTTATTGATATGTAAAGTACAAATGGTTGTTTATCATGAATCTGTAGTTTTCTTCAGTGACATTGTATAATTTTTCACTGGATTTGTTGAAGTAGTTATTGGACAGGTTTAACATTGGTAACATTGCAAACTGCAATGGACTTTGAATCAAGGAAAGAAGCTATATGAACTTTAACCAAACTGAATGTTCTTATTCTACTATCTAGAATGGCTCCTTGTACACATTGACGCCAGCACCATCGTCTACTAAATCAGTCTGGCGTGGATCAGAGGAGCACAACTATGCCCTGTATGATGTAAGCTCCTTTACTGGAGCAGGTCGGGTGCTGAATGTAGCTGGAACGTACAATTATCTTCCTGGCAGAGAAGATTTCAAGCCTCCTATCTTTACACATAGATATATCACAGGTAGGTTGCAATGTGTTGTTTATGATAGTGTGTAAGTAGATAAGAATCAGAGATGTGAATTGTTCTTTTACTTTCTTCTGAGAAAACCAGAAATGATTGCAATTTTATTCTTTCAGGGGACGAAATGCTGCTCTATGAAATTTTCTGTTATGTGCAGATAAATTGTTGTTTATTTGATAGAGGATATTTCATTCTTATTTGGGAATCAAATTATAGTAGTTTTGTCCACCATGTAAATTATATTAAAAGTAGATTTGCAAAGCTGTGGTGCTTAAGTTTCACATCTCTCTGTATACATGTTGGTTTTTTTTTAATGATTTATGATAAATCATTGGACATGCTGCAAGCTTCATTGATCAGTGATGCCGCAGTAATGTCTGGGGTACATGACAAGCTATAATTCAGTGCAGAAGTAATATATCCTGTACAAATGCTGAATGAATACTCTTTGAAGCAATTAGATTATATTCACTGACTTCATAATATTTAATAACTTAACATACATTAAGATGATAATATATACTGTACTTTTAATCATCTGGAAAATTTATGTAGACAGGGCGTACTTTGTTCAAATATATGAAAAAAAATTGTGGGATGTTACATTGCATTGCAGACTAGTGCAAAGAGCTATCAACTCCACATGTGCATAAGTTTTTTGTGTTTGCTTGCATGGCTTGCCTGCCATGTTGTCATATCTTTATTATATTTCTCAGCTAAAACACACATTATGTTAAATTGTTTTAGAAATGGCCGGTTGGAAATAAGAAAACGGTTTGTCATGTGTTTGCACCTTTTCCCCCCACCCCATCTGTCTTTCTGCAAAGTTTATGACTTTCTCATACAATTTAGTACTCTCCATAAAGCTTCACTTATATTGTTGTTTGTTATTTTTTTGAAGGGTATGGCTTAGAAGATGGCGGTGTGACCTGTCTCATACACAACACTATGCCGACCAACCAGAGCATTCTCTACATGGATGTGTTGCCTTGGTTTACTCGTGTCTTTTTCAAGTCTCTCAACGTGGAGAACAAAGATGCAAAATTGCCATGTGAGAAAACTGCATTATTCTGCATTCATCGCATTACAATGAATAAAAATTTTGATAAATTCATGATTTATAAATCTGAATGAAATCTCAATGCTACAGATAGCGTTTAGTGGAGTGACAGCAGCTAAATAATGTTGACATAACATTTATAAATTATTCTCCTTTTGATACTTTCATAGAGAACTTTGTTAGAATGTGTGCCAGGACTCAGGGTTTGAAGTTAAGTCTATACTTGTGAACAAGTGAACTCTCTTGTAAATCGAATAGAGGATCCTGGGTACTATTAATCAAAAGAAAAACACATGGTAATGCTGTAAATAACATAAACTGAATGAATGACCCCTAAGTTTTCCCCCGACACACAAATATATATTATGCATGCACTCTCACATAAGGCACCCTCTTTCAATTAAAAATATTCTAATGATATGTTCTGATTTCTGTGATTCCCAGTCAAAACAAAGAAATATTAAAATAAAGCAAAAAATTGATAAGCTGATGGATTTTATGATTGTCATATGCTTTAAAACGAATAAAAGGGCAGACAAGTTATACTTTGCAAATGCACTTTGCACACTATGGGCTTCTAGGTTGAACTGTTGCATCACACATAAACTTGGTTTACAGCAAAGTGGAATTTTAAAAAATGGTCTTATAATATAAGAAGAAACTCTTTTTCTTTCCTGTTTCAGTCAAAGTTCACTACACCCCAGCCAAGGACAGAATAAGACCTCATCACCTGGAGCTTTCCTTCACCCTGTGGCCTCATTCTGTTACCAAAGTAACCTTCTCTTTCACCCGAGCTTTCTTGAAGTGGACGGAGTATCCACCCGATGCCAATCACGGCTTCTATATCAGCTCAGCTGTTATCACAGCCATGTTGCCATTGTCTGTGCAGTACACAGCACCTCCTCAGACCTCTTCACAGCTGGTGACCTTGTGAGTGTGTGTAGCCTGTGGAAGCTTTTCTATAATATTGTGTACATATAGCGGACACATTGAAAATATTGAGTTTATTTAATTTCTCTCTCTTTGAGTAAAGTGTTGAGAATACTGAAAAGGGACATCAGTTGAAGACTACATTCTTGAATTAAAAGAAAAAGTTTGTGTATGGGAATATTCTTATTATATTCATTTCTACACTCACTTCCATTCGCGCTTATCTTGTTCAAATCAAGTTTTTAACCTCATGGTTGGGAACGCTGTGGAAATGATACAATGGCTACATACAAAACAGTCAATCCATTATTGTAGGCTGAAAATCACTTTCAATTGGGACCTCCTGTGAGTTAGAAGCAGAATAATGAAATAGAAGACGTTGTCATAAAGTTTTTGTCCCTTAACATCTTCATTGACTTAGTTTCCAAAAGCACGAACTCAGGGGATACTTGTGATAGTTAAAACAGTTACATCATAACTGTTAATGAAAGAGAAAGATATCAAAGAATGAAATTATTTAATACAAGAAAAAATTAAATTTATCATTTTCCTGTGATGTAGTGCATATATTCAATATACAGGACTACCACCTGGTCATTTTGACTAGAAATTCAATGTTGATGAGAAAGTGTTTTGAATTTAAAACCCCAATCATCACCTATATTTTCAAAGTTCTCATAATAGCTCAGTTAAGTTGAGGATCTCTTACTTATGTAACCGATTCAAATCTTGTCCAAAAGGGAAGAAACAATGCTTCATGCCACCCACTTAATAAGGAATAACCAACATCTTTAAGGAGGTCAGTTGACAAGAACTTAAAAAAACTTAGGAAATTATAATTATAGATTGAAACCTTATGTGTTTTTTTCCTATTCTATTTGCCATAGATTGAGTGAAGTAAATGCTACAGAGTTCCCAGTTCGACTCCACACAGAGAGCCTGCTTGTGTCGCTCCCTACTCCTGATTTCTCCATGCCCTATAATGTCATTTGCCTGGCCTGTACAGTTGTTGCCATAGCTTTTGGCAGCATCCATAATTTGACTACGAAAAGGTGAGGCAGGACTATTGTTATTTGCAATTTCTGCAGTTTTAAATAAAATAATTTGTTAACAGTAATTTCTGTTCTTTCTACCTAACAAGTAAAAATATTTGTAATATGATGAAAATAAATTCTCAATCATGGTAATAAAGGTAATTTCTGAACAATCAAAATATTAGTAAAAATATGTTTAAGCCCAGTAAGAAAAAAGCCCAGCTCAAGAAAACCAGTAATTTTGATTTTTAAACGCAGTAAAATCACCTTGTTATTCAAGATGTCAATGTTAAAAAGTTCCTCATCAGTTGCTGTATAACTTTTATTCTTTGAATTAATTATTGTCTGTAATAAGAAATAAATTTCTTATTGTTGATAAATACTGGGGGTTATTCTTGAATTCTCTAAATGTTTGCAAACTCTCTGAGATAGAGTAATTTAGTAATTTTGCCACAATTTCAGTTAAAAAAATTCCTTACCTCACATCACTCACAAAAACAAATGCAACAATAATGTCAAAAACAATTATGATGTCATCATCATCATCGACAACAGCCACAACAACAGCAACACAGCAGCAGCAGCAGCAATAACAAAACAACAGGATTGTAGCAATTATTTTAGCAAAAGCCTTATGTTTCAAATATTTTGTTTTAATATTTTCTTGACTCTGATGATTGCTAATGCTACATTCATATGTCTATCTGTGATCTCTTTTCAGATTTGTTGCTATTGATCCTGAAAAGAAAAAAGGTTTACTGTTCAAAGTAAAATCGTTCTTCAAGAATTTAAGGAAGACATCAGACAAAGAAACAAAGATCTCTAAAGAGGAAGACGACAAAAATGTTAAAGATGCAAGCCAAGCTTCAACAGAGGAAACTGTTGAAGATAAAGAAAAAATGAAAACGTCTTGATTTTTAGATGTGATCAATAGGTGTAACTGTAATGGTGCTTCTCTTCATAAACAGATGACAGGACCAATCTCTGTCCTTCTCATGCCTAATCAGTGGAGTTACGTGGGCATTCAGATTACATTTACCCATTCCTTTCCTGTAATCTTGTACAAGCAAATTAATGTCTGTGAGAGACTCATCCTTTTGTTTTTTAGAAAATGAATTAGCCAGTTATTATTAATTACTATTGCTATAGAAATTATTGTGGCCCTATGCTCCACAGGAAGCCAAGAGGAGTAAGTCAGAGAAATGATTGGTTGGATGTAGAACTGATAATCAATAAATATTGTTCATATCAATTTCAGCTCCACCTGAATGAAGAATAAGGATTTAATGAAAGAATTAGTGAAGCAGAGAGTGTGTTGTCATCACATAAACAAAGTGCTACAAACCTTTTTCTGAATCTCAAGGTTTGCAATGACTGAAATCTTGATGTAAATGACACTGTGTGTGTACTCATTATGGTAGTGTGGACATTTTCAGCAAGAATGATGACTTTAAATCATTTGTAATGGCGTGGAAGATTCATGTGATATATAAAGGAATTGAATTTAAATTCCATTGAATAAGTCTGACATTAACTGTAAGCAAGTGAGAATGTCTAGGTGAATGTTGAGAGGTGCAAAATGTTAGTGTTGTCTATTTCCTTTGTTATTACTGTCTTCACTATTTCTTTAAATATGCTATGAACTGTTTCTGATGGTTGACATGTCATCTCAATTTCTTTGATGAGATGATACGTGTGCATTTATGTAAACCATTCCTCGCTTTGTTTCCCATTGTTTTACCATTTTTTGAAAAAAAAATGAGTTTCACTTTTCACAAGAATCAAAACTCGCCATAAAATTTCCTGTATTTTACAGTTCCACCAATCTTTTAGACACAGTGCAATGTTGCTTAAATGCCAGTGAAACTTGCTTTTAAAACACCTTCTTGTCCCCTCTAGGAACCTTATTGCTTCAGGTAATGAAACGTTGAATTGGCTGTTGTGAACTGACTTTCTATTAAAATGAGATTGAAATATATTTTTGCTTGTAATTTTTTTAAAGGTTTGAAGCATAAAATTCCCTATTGTAATTGATCAGTGAAGTAAAGGTAAACTTCCTTCAAGGCCTATGAGGCCCATAGAGCTGGAGCTTATCCCAGTTTCGGTAGCGTGAAGCGGAACAGATGATTTTTACATCATCTCCTAGACAGGATGCTAGTCTGTCATAGTAATTGATCAGTAAATGCTCAAAATACTTGAATCACTTGCCAAATGCAGTACTCAGAAAATAATGGATTTGTTAGAAAAAAGTAATGCCGCTAACCCGTTAGCATCTTATGGAGGTGACACAAAATTACAGAAAGAAGAGAGTTTCATTATCAGTTTACACAGGTATTTTAGAATATCCTGTTCACTTGTGGATGTTTTTGAAATCACAGATGAAATTCTGAATTTTTGTGACACGTCATTTTCGTTGTTTCATGAATTGATGCAAGTGTGTGTATTTTCTTCTCTTGTATTGGTTCTTGTCTTTGTAGTAGTATCAGTCAAGCTGTTTTTTTCACCATGGGAATGTGCAAACAATTTTTAATTTTCTTCTATAATATATGATAGTCAAGCTCGTCTTATTTACAGATTCATGGCTACTATCCTACTATAAGTCACAACTGTAAGGTGTACAAGTAGAAGATAGTTGTTTTATTACTATACATTGCTCATGATGAAATACATTGTATTTGGTTCAATTTTAAAATAAAATAGAACTTAGCTACAGGATATTGTTCCTCCATGGTAACAAACAAATTGGATTCTTCCAAAAAGCAAGAGTCATGTAGAATTGCACAAGGAGGGACAGAAAGAGGACAATCTGTACTTTTGTAATAAATAAAACATATTGTTTGCAATTTCACGGGTATCCCACACGAAATTTTGAACAGCAGTTCGGCACTTGAACTGCAAACTGCGAATTGTCATTTGAGATGATGCTCCACATGTCATTCATCTGAATATTTCTTTCACCTTGTTTAATGGCATTAACTAT
>JBDFRD010053973.1:0-14549 GCA_039654405.1 Bullina lineata | reverse complement strand
TTCTTCTTCTTCTTCTTCTTCTTCTTCTTCTTCTTCTTCTTCTTCTTCTTCTTCTTCTTCTTCTTCTTCCTCCTCATACTCCTCCTCATACTCCTCCTCATCTTCCTCCTCTTCTTATTCCTCCTCCTCCTCCTCTTCGTCCTCCTCCTCCTCTTTCTCCTCCTCATCTCCCTCCTCTTCTTATTCCTCCTCCTCCTCTTCTTCCTCCCCCTCCTCCTCCTTATCTTCTCCCTCCCCCCCCCTCACATCCTGACTGCTAAGACAGCTCCAGTTGTCACTCTGCTTCCGATAACTCAACAGGACATGAGGCAGTCAACACCCGAGGCTCACTGAACTAGTAATGATCTCCACCCTGAACAGTTGGAGACTGTTAAAAGAAAATAAACAGACACCTCATTTACTCAGCCTCTTTTTCTGTCGTGCATCATTTAGAAGAAAAAATATTTTAATTGTAGTGTTCGGTTCTTGTCTATATTCGTGGCAAATTCAAATATAAATAAAGAGAGTGGAGATATATTTTATAACAATGCTAGTACGCTCTCTTCGGTTAAGAATTTTTTTGTACTAGGAGTACGTAAAAAGATAAAGGATGAGGCGACGAGACGTGCAGTCTTTGGGATAGTAAGGTTGATGATTAATCAGCAGAGAGATACAGTTCTCGTACATTCGGAATGAGTGAAAGATGGAAACAATTCAGCATAAATGAACTAAGGAATAAAGGGAACTTGGAAAAAATCCTGCTGAAGGATACACACAATGGGAAGCAACGAGGGAGAAGGGAATCGAAAATTAGGAAACTGCTTGCGTTAGGCAGTAAATCTTGTCAAGAAAGTGTTGGTCATAAAGTCGTCAATCCATAGTGCGAGGTGAAAGAGCCATTCAGTGTGCAGAAAGTAGAAAGAAGGAGAGCAGAATAAGAAGAAGACGTATCTGGAATGTAAGACTGGGAGACATTGCGTAATGAAAAAAGCATTAAGATTTTAGGATGAATGAGGACGAGGAAGTAGCGTGGACGCAGGGAAAAGCAATAAGAGTGAAACACTAAGAGGTAGAGGAAATAATGAATCAGCATGAGAAAGGAGAGGCAGTACAGTATAAGAGATACGCATGAGAAAGTAGAGTAAGTAAAGAGTAAGAGATCGGCACGACAAGGTAGAGTAAGTAAGAGTAAGAGATCGGCACAGTGAGGTAAAGTAAGTAATGTACAACACAAATTGGTAGAGGATATTATGAGAATACAACAGTAAAAGTAAGAGGAAATAAAATGACATGACGAAAAGGTAAAGGAAATTAGAGAGCAGCTGTAAGAAGTACAAGAAATAAGAGTCGAGCCCGAGGAGGGAGAGCCAATGCTAAAAATGCAGCAGAGAAAGAGGAAGCAATAAAAAAAATCAGCATGAGAAAGAGCAGGTAATAAGAGCGCAGCCCCAGAAAAAGGAGGCAATAAAAATGCATCTCAACGAGAAAAGCAGTAAGATATATCACTCAGTGACAGGGGGAATAGAAGGGCAGCACGAACAAAAAGGCAATAAAAATGCAACAGGTTGTGGAAGAAGCATTGAATAAGTTATGTAAGAGACGTTAATAGTGCACGCCTCGGTCAAAAAAGGCATTTGGAAAGTAATTCGATAAGGGAAAGAAGTTATTGATAAATCAGTGTAAATGGCAGGAGATTGGATGCAAAACACAGATGGTAGGGCGATGCAGCATATTATACGAGTTGTATACTGGTGAAAATGTGAGTCAGATCTAGTCTTGAGTGACTGAGTAAAGATTGGGGCTAAGTATGAAGAGGACCAAGAGGAGCATGTGAATATTCTTGTAGGCCTTTATGTTGATTTATTGTCAGCAGATGAATATTATTGTAGGCTTCTATGTTGCCACATGGAATCAGAAGAAGACAAAGAGGAACAGATCGATATTCGTGTAGGCCTGTACGTTGACAGAAAGAATCTACTATTTTTCCAGGTATTAATTTGGGTACGCGCTGCCCTGTCAATTGAAGGATTTTCTTCAATAATAATAATATAGAAACTTTTTTTTAATATTGTTTATTGATAATACAAAGGGGACCGCAGTGATTGCAATATTTACCGAGGCATCTCTCTTCTAAGCATTGTCGGCAAGGTCTTCGCCCGTGTGGCCCTAGCACGCCTGCAAACCCTAGCCTCTCGCGTCTACACAGAGTCCCAGTGTGGCCTCAGAGGTGGCCAGTCAACAGTAGACATGATCTTCTCTCTACGCCAACTCCAAGAAAAGTGTGAAGAGCAGCAGATGCTCCTCGATATCGCCTTCATAGATCTGAGAAAGGCATTCGACCTGGTCAGTCGAAGTGGACTGTTTAGACTGATGCAGACGATTGGCTGCCCCCCACACCTGCTTGCGGTTGTCAACTCATTTCACGAGAACATGCACAGCACAGTATACTACAACGGCGCAACATCTGAGGCTTTCCCGGTCAATAGCAGAGTGAAACAGGACCCTCCTCCGCACCATGACTTAAGTCACAGAAGTACTCATCCGCGAGTTCTTCTTTGCTGACGTCGCAGCCTTGACTCTCACACGGAGGATGGCCTGCGGCAGCTAGTCAGTAGACTTTCCCATGCCTGTAAGGAGTTTGGACTGACTATCAGTCTGAAGAAGATAAGTGTAACGATGCAGGGTGCTGACCACCCTCCCACCGTCGCCATTGATGGCTAGAGCTTGGAGGCTGTTGAACATTACACCTACCTTGGGTCCACCATCTCCAGCTCGTCCTCCATTGATGCCGAGGTGAACAGCAGGATTGCCAGGGCGGCAGCAGTTACGGCTCGGCTGAACCAGAGAGTCTGGAACAACTCCAGGCTCACTGAGAAGACCAAGCTGCGTGTCTACCAGGCCTGCGAACTCAGCACACTATTGTACAGTAGCGAGGCATGGACCACTTACACAAGCCAAGAAAAGAGGCTCAACAGCTTCCACTTGAGGTGCCTGCGACGCATCATGCACGTCCAATGGCAGGACAAAGTGTCCAGCGCAGAGGTCCTGGAACGTGCCAGCATGAACAGCATGTTCGCAGATGATCGCGCGCGTGGCTCCTCGCTGTCAAACAGGGAGTGCAGAAAGCAGAGGAGGCACGAAATGCAGCCCTCGCCCAGAAGAGAGCCAAGAGGAAAGAAAGGCAACCAGAGCCGCAGCACGTAATGTCGTACACAGTGCAGTAGAGACTGTCACTCCCGAATGGGTCTGTAAAGCCACTCACGAAAGTGCAGATAGACGGATGCTACACCATCGTCTCTCGTAGACGGAAGGTTGCTGACGACACATGTGTTATAGAAAAACCCAAAGTCTGCTTTTAAATCAGTTTGATTGAAACTCTCAGTTTTCCATATAAAATGAATATTATTAGCAAATTGATAAAGGTGCAGTAATAAAAGGTATATTGACTGCTGAACCAATGATGCATTTAAAACAATAAAATGTTTGTTTTCGGGGGGTAAAAAAGGCAGATTTAATTTTGTATGCTTTACTATACTGCTTGTTATTTCTATTAAATTATATTTTGATCTAATAGGTCTGTGCTTAGTGTAACTAATTTAATTCAGAATGTTGATGTATCGTTTTTAAGTTAAAAAAAATTATGTACAAACGTTTCTGTCCCTTCATAAGTATAATATTATATATGTGCATGTATGTGTATCTCTGTTATTTTCTTATAATTTATGGCGATGATTTAATAATCTGTCAAAAAGAAAGAATTGGCTTGTGTTTTATTTTACAATTTCCTAAGAATAACAGAGTGATAGATCTACCGCAGCCAGGGCAGGGATATGGCAGGTTCACCGCGAGCAAGTTGTAGAGCATGATTAGCGCAGTGACGTCAGTAACACGATTCATTCAGCTTACAACTTGACAGGTTCTGGCGTGAGGTGTTAGTAATGAGTTAATGAAAGCAAGTTAATGCGTGCAAATTCATTTTCCCTGTTCCCGTTCACTTCTTGCTTTCCTAGTCAGTGGGTAGTTCAATGAAAAGACGACAATAATAATGATGATGATGATGACAAGACATAAAAGTAAGGTTCCTTCAAGGCTTATAAAGCCGGAGCTTATCCCGGTTTTCGTATCGTGAAGTGGAACGGATGGCTAATACGAGTCGATCATCTCCTACACAAGATGTTGTCGTAGGTTTACTTTCCCGGCAGAATGTCGGAACCCAATTCGCACCTGAGTGGGGAGGGAAAAAATGGTGTTGAGCGTTAGGGACACGACGTGGTCGTCTTGAGCGGAACCCAGCCCCTCGTACTGGGTGTCCAACGCTCTAACCATTCACTTCAGTCGCCGTTCCACTTGATGACAGCAAGAAGAAGAAATAAGAAAAAGAAAATGCATGTAGCTCACACCTTCCACAGCTGAGGCAGAGTGACATCCGCTACACCGAGCAAGGTGTGAATTATCACACTTCAGATGGTTCCATGTTTCGAACACGATTGTTCAGGATTTGTTTTTTCTTTGTGGTCGGTTTTTATCATAATGTGCCAGGCGATGAAAGTAAAGTAAAGTTTCTTTAAGTTGAAGGCCTATAGAGCCGGAGCTTATCGCGGTTTTGGTAGCGTGAAGCAGAGCAGATAATTTTTACATCATCTCCTACTCCTAGACAGGACGCTAGTCTGTCGTAGTCGTAGGTTTACTTCCCCAGCAGAATATGCCGGTACCCAATTCGCACCTGGGTGGGAGAGGTAAAATTGTGTCAAGTGTCTTTTCCAAGGACGCAACACGGTCACTTCCCAGATTCAAACCCTGGACCCTTGGATTAGGAATCCAACACTCTAACCATTCGGCCACCGCATCACTCAGTCAGTTGTATCATACTTATATCACAAGAAATCTTAGAAAATACACTGTCAATTATTGAAACAAAAGTAGTGAAAAGTATTTTAATTTCCTTCTACTCAGTAAATCAACTTGGACTGGAAGTTCAAATTTTTTTTCATATTTTTTGTACCATATTTTCTGTTTGTAAGAGTTTGCTGATATCACAACAACAATAAAAAAAAACGGCTAAAGATCAAGTTTCAAGTAACAAAGAAACAAATTTATTATGTCTTAACCCTTTCACTGCCAGCTATCTGAATCTGAATCCTTGCAAAATGAAACAGGGAGAAGAACTTGATTAAAAAAACTATTTCAAATTCTTTTTGTTCGTTTTAGTGTGGAAAAAAGGTGGATGTTATGTTAATTAATATTAAAGACTGAAATTAGGATTCAGTAAAGTAACACTGTTAATGTCGGCAATTAGCAAAAAATATTGCTTTTCGTCGATCGGTAATTTGGCAGTGAAAGGGTTAAATTGCATTATCAAAAATTAGTTTAACCTTTTTCAGTTGATATTTCAGGTCTTAAAGTCAAAATACAGAGTTGAAGGAAATTGCTATTCAGTTCACAAGAATGACATCGGTGGACGGAAATGTTCTATTACAAAAAAATACATAAACCAATTAATCATTCGTCATGCAGCGTGTCAATGTATTACGTACTTATAGGTGAAACTGACTATCTGGGTTCACACACATTTAGCAAAATGAAAATTAAGGACCTTTTAAACACCTCTTTAAGGACTGCAAAAAGTATGTTTAAGGACTAACTTTTTTTTTCATCTCGGTTTCTTCCTGCGGACAGGGTTGAATGACCAGTCTTGGAAATAACCACTCCCTTTTTTATTTTAACCAAATTTCAAGATGTTACGTTTCTTGACCAGCTGCATGACTTATGAGCAATCACATATTATTTTCATGAATATTGGAAAAAAAAGACAAAAAAAATGGAATGGCAGTCGAAGGGCACGAGAAGTGTGTAGTCTCTCTTCAATCCTCCTCATCAGATTCTGCTTTCGGGATTTTCCAAGGAGACTGGGGGAAAAGTTCTGTAGCTGGAAATGAGAGGGGAAGGGGTTGGAATGGTAGAAATATACATTTTGTTCCATGTTATACGTTAAATTTGGTAACAGTTTGGTTTCCATGCTTATCATTAATAAAATCTTAACCCTTTCACAGTCAACTATCTGAAGCTGAATACTAGCAAAAATAATCTTTTTTTTTTTTCAATTAGATAGTGAGAAGAAGGTTTTTAAAAAAACTATTTCATGGTTCTTGTTTTTCATTTCTGTATGGAAAAGAGGTGGTGTTATGCTTTTTTGCTGAACAGTGAATTTAGCAGTGAAAGGGTTAATTAATAATGTTATAATATTACACAAAACCATTCCTGCTTATCAATGCTGTAGCTATTTTAACTTCTTCTTCTTCTTCTTCTTTCCTTTTCTCCTCCTCCTCTTCCACCCTCTCCTCCCCAAGAAAAATATCTTGTATATTTCTTTCTTTACACAATGCTTTAACTTCAGTAACAACTGCACGTTGTCTGCATTCTATCTTAATGTATAAAACAGAGTGTGAATCTGTCTGTGTCCTACCTACAGGCTACACCGGACGAATCTCGGTTATGAAAATGAGCAAGTTTGTTTTAATTTTGACCTTCTGGTGCAAGGCGGAGAGATTTTTTCGATAACAGGTCTAGATTAAAGTTCATTTTTTTCTTAAGTCCATTCGATCCAAATGAATCATGTTACAACCATCGCCATTAGCCTACACGGGAGTAGCCTTTTGTATATTTAGGTTGCCAGACAAGGTTTCAAAATTAATATGCATGTATTTCACAAAATAAACAAGAGATCGCAAGGTGTGCAAGACAGACAGACTCATACTCTCTTGTTTATATATCTCTACATCACCAGGCAAATAAACACGATTCACCTTTCACTTAACAGTAGGCCTAGATTTTGGTCTCAAGCTTTGTTTTTGAAAGAGAATGCTTAAAACGCTAATTTTTACAAGCAAAGCTGTAACGGGTCAGCTAGTTCTCTATAAAAAGAAAATAAGAAAAAAAACATCTCCGTACAAGGCGGGTCCCTGGCAGAGCGCTGTGTTGCAGGCTTGGACGTGACATCCCTGACAGCTTTGGGTGGTGGACTCACTGGACTTGGCCGAGTGATTTTAGCCAGGACACCGTTCTGCTTCATGGCGTTCTTGTGGATAAGCTGCGATGAAGTCATCGACTGCGTGCCTTGGCGAGCCCAGCGTGGACGCTCGGAACTCTGGGAGTCAGCGGAACTTATGCGCTGAATGGGGAGATGGAAAAATATTGTTCATATTTATTTGATATAACATTAAAATCACTTCATACTTGTGAAAAATAATGTTCATGTAAATTTGATATAAATTAAACTCACTTCTTGCTTGTGAAAAATAATGTTCATGTAAATTTGATATAAATTAATCTCACTTCTTACTTGTTTTTTTCCTACTGTATTGTGTTACTAAACTTTATTATCCTCATGTATTACCCCGTATTCTCATGTATTCTATTGTTGGACTCTTTAAAAGCACAGTCATATAGTAGATTCTACAAACTCAATGTAATAAAACAATTATAAAATAATTGCATAAACTCTTTTCTTTTCTGTTAAAACAGTTATGAAGACATATTGTGTTTATATTTATAAAGAAAGAGACACAGAAATTGAACAAGACGATTTTTGCATCAGCTTAAGCTCATGACAAACTCATACATGATAAATGACTCACTGATAATGAATGGGACCGGGACAATGTGTTGAGAACGTTGTTGCCAGTGTTGATTTTGCTGCGTGCGTTCCTGATCACTTCATCCGTGGCTGAACCATAGACCTTCTTCTGTCGCCTGCAAAATAAAGGAGTAAATGCTTTTTGTGAAAGCTTTTTTAAAGTTCCTTCAAGGCCAATGAGGCCCATAGAGCCTGAGCTTATCCCGGTTTTAGTAGCGTGAAACAGAACAGTTATTTTTTACATCATCTCCTAGACAGGACGCTAGTCTGTCGTAGGTTTCCTTTCCCAGCAGAATATGCCGGTACCCAATTCTCACCTGCTTTAATTTGAGGACTTTCAATTATTTGAAAATGACTACATAAATTATTGATTAATTGATTGATTGGTTGACATTAATCAACTGACTTAACAGTTAACCCATACGTAAAACAAATTGATTGATATGTCTATCACATTCACTAGTCGTCAAAACATTATCTTACCTTTTTGCCACATCATCCATGACCTCATCATTATTCAAGTAGTTGTATCTCCACGTGTCTTTGGGGACAGGGTCTGAACCTCGCCAAGGGGCGGGGCCTGATTTCTTCCCAGATTTGCTGGAAGGACGATCCCTGAAGCGACCATCTAATTTTAACGATGACATCTCTGTCGATGGACTCTGGTGGATTCATGGGATTGGGAGTTTTAGAAAAAGCTTAAAAACATAAAAAAATTAAATCGAAACATGTTCAGTCAAGGACATTCGTGCCCTAAAAGGCTCAAAGAGCCTGAGCAAATTTTAGTTTCAATAGCCCGAAGCAGAGCACATGATTCTGTACAAGATCGCGTTCTAGACAGACACTAGTAGTATCGTTTGGCTACGACTACACTTCTAAATCATTTGTGTCAATCCAAGTCTGAAAGTCATCGTCACATCTTATCTCTTTTAGGTTTACTCCTCTAACAGATTGTTAATATTAAATTTGCACTTGGTTAGGGAGAAGAAACATGATGTAAAGTGTTCCTTCCAAAGATACAGCCGCCATCAGATTGAACCTAAATTCCCTGGATTCGGTGGGAGTCCAATGGTCTAAGAATTCATACATTGAATCAAATAAACATAAAAAGAATGATCCAAAAAAAAAAGAAACAAAACAAAACTAGTAAAAGTTACAAATTTTAAGCCAGTAAAACTATGTCACAGTTATCAAACATTTCATATAGACTCGGAATAATGAGATCTATTTCATTTCATTAATTTAATGCAATAGGGAGGAGGGTGAACAGAAATTCAATAATACTAATTAAATAATAAATAACTTCAGAAACGTAGAGATCAAATTGATAAATTTAATTTACAAATACTTTGCAATTTGAAGTAAACTCACATGAAACTTAGAACCGAAGATTTGGTATCTTTTACTATATAGAAATTTGCAGTGTTTGCTCTTTACATAAAATTGTTCAATGAATTGAAAAAGGAAAGGAGAGAGGGAGGAATCAAGAAGAGGAAAAGAACAAAGAAGGATTAAAAGTTAGTAAAGTTCCTTCAAGGTGTTGAGGCCCATAGAGCCGTAGTTTATAATGTTGGTAGCGTGAAGTGGAACACATGATTTTTAGAAGATCTCCAAGACAAGAAATTAGTCTGTTTTAGGTTTACTTCCCCAACAGAATATGCCAGTATCAAATTGGCAAAGGAAAAGAAAGATGAAGACACAAGCACTATCTCACCTTTGGTAACAAAGCCTTCACAATCTTGAACTGCTCAATAAAATTTCTTTTCCACACTCCATTTTCATAAGGGCTTGGGCTGAAACTAAGGTACCAGCCAAAATAGATGCACTTGGGCATCCAGAGCTGATCGAGTTCCGTCAAGTATCTCCAGTACCAACAAACCTGGGACAAGCATCAGATCTAATTAAATAAGGTTGAAAAGCAAAACTAAAATGGATATAAAAGCCATTTACCACCACAAAATGTTGTAATATGTGACAGGAATCGTATTATTGGAATTTACAATGTTATGGTGTATTTTGTGCAACAGCCCATAAAAATGTAAATGTTGGTTTTTGAAATTACAATTAAAATATGCAAATACTATTTTGATATTGTAAGACTTCTTCAATGTCAGCACTGTGACAACAAAATTGCCTGCTTACAATAAATAAGGACTGATGCTGATTAATACATTACCCTTTGTTTGAGATGCAGTTACGAAAGAAACAAAAGTCAATTTTCTAATTTTGAAAGTCAATTTCATGGGGTGGAACATTCCATCCCTTATGCCACAGTTTAACAGGTTAAGTACTAAGTATATACAGTGTCAAACAAACATAACACATGCAGACATTTTGATAAAGACATTATGGTATAAAGTTTGTATTATTTGTGTATTTCTGTTACTTTCCATTCTTTTAATGGACGAGGAAGTAGTTTGTTTTTAACAACTCTTTCACGAACCAGTAACACTAAGGGCAATCTGCGAAACAAGAATTTCAACTCCTATACCACTCACCTGAGCACACTGGCAAAGACTTCGAGCATCAAGATGAGAGAAAATGTACAAAGTTATCACCCTTGGAAGAATTCTTGTAAAATCATCTTTGGTGCATGGGGCTCTGTTATCAATCAGTTCACGTGCATAATCAAGTTGTTTACGTTTACTGATTCCGACAAGTTCCTCAAACAGTTTCCGTCTTTGATCGTCATTCCATTTCTGAAACTGAAAACAAAAAGCAAATTCGCTCATGATCAAACTCTGTCACATGCCACCTTCTGTTATTAATATCACGTAAATGTTTTGACAGTTTATAACTTCAATCCAAATTAAGTAGAAATCTACAGTTTCTATAATAATGTAAAGCAGTCCTTTTTACCTGATTTTTTAAAAAAGCTGTTTAAAAAACAGATTTATCACTTTTCCTGATCATTTAAGCTATCGGAAATGGCATTTTTTTTTAAAGAGTAAAAATAAAAACCTTTTTTCAGACCCATTTTACTTATATATAAAAAAAGAATTAACCTACCCATTTACTAACGAGACCTTTTCTTTCTTCAAACATCTGTGGAGTAAAACAGAAATTTAAATAAAATGAGAAGAGTAACTATAACACACTCCAAACAATCAATATTTTAAAACTGATACCTTACATTTTCTTGCATTGGATTTCACTTGTTTACACTTATTGGTTTGAACAAGCTGTAAAATTGATTTATTTTCCGTTACTTATTAATTTACGGCCTGTATTCCAGTATTGTATCATGAAACATCATCTAAATAAACTCAAATCTCAAATTCACTGATTTGAGACTGTCAGCAATAAGAGATGTGCGTGGCATAATATTATGAAAGAATAATTGTAGAATTTCATCAAAATTTGTTACAGATCATGGTTCGATTAATTAAAATATCAATCATGTCAAAAGTTAAAATTCCACTATAAATATTAATATCTCCTGTCATGCAAATTCTTAAATAAGCTTTATAATAAATATAGACTTGCACCCACATGTGTTAGAGCCAACATCATACAACATGGTGGTCATGTTTACAGATAAAAAAAACCCCAACCATTTCAATCATCAAGTTGCCTTGAAAGTAATGCTAAAATATTATGAAACATTTATGAATTTATGGTATTGAACATATCCAGCTTGATAAGATTTGTCGAATCAATTGTCAGATGGTGCATAGTACAAACACTATCCATCTGGATCTAGATCTAGTCTAGACCTGAAAAGAGCATCACAGAGTTCCAAAATAAATTGTTTGCCTTGCTCAATGCTGCCCAGTGGGCCTTCCGTTAGATCTTGTTGATTCATCCCTTTTAAAACTGTCAACATTGAAACTTAGAGGCCTGCACTTACATTAATAACGGTTAGATATCTACATTTTCCCCCTCCCGGTGGAAGCCAAATGCCTCGCGTCTGAGAGTCATGCTCCGGATTCGAAGTTCTTATTACTTACAGAATGCACCCTAGGCCTAGACCTACACCAACCTTGTTATTTGTTTCCTCATTGCTTAACGGGGTCCAAGCACTATGGATTCGATTTTTTGCAATCATAGCCATTTTATAAAAAGTTAAATAATCAGCCTCATTTAAATGAACAAACAAATAAAAAATCTTAAAAGCGATAACACTATCTGCTGTTCATCGATAGAAAAAATTCTTCGGCGACCATTTTGACGCAAATTAGGTTGCTTGGCACGATCTTGCCAGATAATTGTTACGCCTATCGCGAGCGAATATATTATAGATCCAGGACACTTAAAAAAATAACTTGAATGTCTCGCGCAGGGAAAGAATTCGTCGTCACATTTGTTAACTTAAAATTTGAGACTTGGATTGACAAAAATAATATAGAAGTGTAGCCAAACGATACTACTACTAGGGAAAGAATCTATGAATCTTGCAGGATAGCTGAGAAATTGGTGTCACAAGTAATTTATAAGTCCTCTGTCCCGAAGTAACAATACATAATAGAAACAACGCCCAGAAATGTCTGTGTTCTAAGGCAGACTTAGGTAAGCACTGAAAAGTAAAAGATAAAATTCTGAAGAAAGGCTGCAAGGATTAAAAAAGGAGAAAAAAAAACCCAGACGAATAGAAAAGACTATGCAGAAATGGGATGAGTGCATAGGAAACGAAGGAGTATTGGGAAAACATATTGCTAGCTTGTTAGATCTGATATCGTCGACGGGACTGAACATTTCACAATTCTGGAGTTTGGTAAACTATGAAGTGGTGAATAGCTGCATGGTTGCTACTATAGCTGCCAGCAGTGGCAAAGGCCTGTCCACCATCCGCGACCAGCTCATAGAATGGTTTGTAATACACGTATATCTCTAAAAAGTACAATATATGGAGACAAATACACAAGTATGAGAAATAGAGAAAACAAGAAAATAATTAAACTAATATAATATTCTATATATATAAATACATATGTGTCATCCTATATCGTGAAGCAAAGCACAAGGGAACAGTTTTCTTCACCAACACGTTGGCAAGGAGGTCATATCGCTTCACGATACAGGATTTCATATTGCGTTTATGTACTAGGCTACAGGTTTATTTTTCTTCTGTGGGGAGTTCATTTGAGCGGTTTGGTGCTCTTCCGGTAACAAAAAAAATCTCAGTTCATGAAGTGCACTTTTTTTTTTAGATTAAGTTTTAGAACATTGTCTATTATTCACAAAATATTTTTTTTCAGTGCGGTTTACCAATATTTAATAGATTTAAAAAATGCAACGTTAGATATAAAATACAAAAATTCCTATTGAATCTCACTCCCCCGAGATCAAGTTTCGAGAAGTTAACCGGGTGCAGACAAACATGGCCGCATGTTAGTCTGAAATTTTCTTTACTGTTTGCCAATGTCTCATAGCTCTTAGGTGCATTATTTCGGAACAAAAACTGAAGGGATAGGTAAGCATTCATACATGGAATGACTTTCAGTGAAACATTTGTTCATTGCTGCTAATGATATAATATAATAGCAATCATGCATAAGTGGTTGTGACATCTCTTCACATTGTGTATGGCTCGCTATGGCCATGCCATGGCATGATCATGATGGCGGAAAACACTGGGAGTCGAGCCAAAAACGTTCCCTTTTTGAACTTTTTCTTGTCCAATTTGTGCATTTTTTCCCTCCTCAAGCCTAGATTGTGTAACTGTAACTTAAATAAAAAATAAGGTATTTTTGCAGTTGGCCTACAGGACCTGTCTGGATTTTTTGGTGTTAGGTTAGGGGTTGGATTTAGATGTAGAGACTAGAGTCTAGATTCTAGATTCTATTCAGTTATTCAGTTAGGGGGTACAGGTCCAGTACTGCAAAATTACCCTACACTGTACAGCAATAGTAGATCTAAACTCTAGATGTACATGGCTAAATTCAATGGTAATAGATTCTAAATTTAATGAGCAGGACACAGAAATAGAACGGAGTAGATCTATTTCTAACCGTGTTGGGAATAGGCCTTGACATGACATCGCTCGACTCGACAGTTTCTCCCTTGAATAATACATTTTATTTTTTGTTTATGATAGATCTAGATCTAGGGCACACTAAATTTTAATTAGGTCACGAGCGGTGCCTCAAGTGCAGAAAGTACAAGGTAGGCCTAGTGGTCTCCGCCTAAGAACCCGTCTTTCTCATGAAACAGAATTTTTTATGTATAATTCATCCGCGCAAGAGCCCATTTTCAACATAAAATCAAAATTCTCACGATTTGTTTTTAGCAGCCACCACCTAAATCGCCAGACACACAGTCAGTTGCCCTGCTTTTGTTCTAGGGTGGGACCGTAGCCATGGTGGAAAGCAATGCCCTGTTTTGTTCCTCTGGGCCCATTTGCGTTGACACATTCGGCCTATCCGCTCTCATTGCTCAAAGCATGCCCATCCAGCTCCATCCCCTACCTGCGTCTAGACCAGTAATAATTTGCTAGATCTGTGCTTTGTGTGTCCCGCCCCTACTCTCTGATCGACACTCCCTTCCTCATAGTCTCGATGTCGTATAACCCCACAACCTAGTCTCAACCCTACCCAGCCGTTGGCAATTCACATTATATCGCGATAAAACACCGCTCTTTGTTTTGGTCTGTGTAGTGCAAGCTGTATTTCAGCAGGGGATCAGAACCAAGATGGGTCTTTGAGTTAGATTTTATGGAAAGGAGCCACCAGCATCTTATATGCAGGGAATAAGCATGATTTTGATTGGTGTTTAAAATTTAAGTAAGCCAATCACAAATTGATTTGGTCAGTAATGACGCCCCATCAATGTGTAGATCTAGATATCTAGTGCTTGTTGCTGTGAAATGGCGCCAGTTTTGACCCTGGTAAAGCGCCTTGCCTTGATTTGGGTTTCCGATTACATGCATGCCAGAAAGAGTGGTGGGCCTAAATTTAGGCATGCCAGCCACCTGGGAAGCACGAGAGGCCAATGTCCA
>JBDFRD010053862.1:0-14549 GCA_039654405.1 Bullina lineata | reverse complement strand
TCTCTCTCTCTCTCTCTCTCTCTCTCTCTCTCTCTCTCTCTCTCTCTCTCTCTCTCTGTCTCTCTCCCTCTCTCTCTGTCTCTCTCCCTCTCTCTGTCTATCCCCCCCCTCACTTTGTCTTTGACCCTCTCCGCTATCACTCACTCTCTCTTCTCTTAACTGTTTCAGTCTTGGTGGAGGAACATTCCTAGGACTCTGTTGTTTGTTGACTGGCTGTGAAACTTTTGAGGAAGCAATAGAGCTCGCCTCTCAGGGAGACAGCAAGAAAATTGACAAACTAGTTCAAGACATTTATGGAGGGGACTACGCCAAGTTTGGGCTGGCAGGAAACACAGTGGCTTGCAGGTTGCAATAGAAAAAAAAATTATTTTATACAGTATATGGTTCAGTAACTGATTTTATTAAATTAATTGTAGATTACAATGAAATATATGATGGAAGGATCTCTTTGAAATCATTTGTTAAAGAAAATAATTCTTTGTATCATCAACACTTTATTTTATGTGTATTTCGCAACAAATGTATGTTTCAAAGTTGAAATGTAGACTTACATATTTTTATCTGCTTTAATTAAGGACAAAACTTCTTACCAAAAAAAAACAAGAGCTGTAATTCCCAATGAAATTTGCATAGTTACAGACAAAACGTCCTACAATTGTTAATCTCGTCAAGAAGCAGAAAATTATATAGTTACTCTATTGGCTTTTGGTACACTTTTTATTATTAAAACTTCCTATTCTTGTTATTATTGTTTTTTTAGTTTGCAAGCATAACAGATTTCCTCAGTTGACAAATTACGATAGTTGTTTTTGTTCTTTATTTTTTATTTTAAGTTTTGAGCCTGTACATGTCTATAATTTTTCTTTTGCTTTTGTGCACTGTGAACAGTAATTATTTACATTTAAAAATGTTGAGCATAATATAATTTTGTTTTGGCTCTGGTTTTTATAGATAGTTATGTATAATTGTTTTTTATTCTCATCAGCTTTGGTCACATGATGAGCAAGGAGAAACGAGAGGCAGCCTCTGTAGAAGATTTGGCTAAGGCCACTTTAGTTACGCTTACAAACAACATTGGCTCAATTGCTCGAATGTGTGCTGTCACAGAGGTTGGTTGAAGCTTGCCTTGAACAAATGGAAATCATTCAGACAGAGTTTATACAGACAATGATTTAGAAATAAAGCTGAATAATGTATGAGACATGTTCTTGTGTGGTGATTGGTATCTGAGACAAACCCCGATATATGACGAATTAGTGTGAAGAAAGTTTCACTGGTATCTTAAAAGCCGCCAGCATCTGATATCAGGGAAAGACCGATCAGAGATTCTCTTGTGTAAGCAATCGCCAGACCAGCCGACTAACAAAGTGAAGTTGAAGAATAGTGTGAACTTGACACTTGCGCCCCTCGAGGCCAGCGGTTTTTTGAGAATGCCCCGCAACAGTTGAGCAGCATGACATTTTTAAACAAATCCAATGAACAAAGGAGGGAGAAAGAGGGAGTGCTGAGCTGGACAGTTTGTGGGGAGTTAAATTGCAGTCAGCCTTAACAGAGAATGTCGAGATAAGGGGACAGGGCTCACGGGAGGTCGAGATATGAGATATTTTTTAATGGGATTTCATAACATTGTTAGGAATATCGGTTCATGTCGAGATATGTGGACTGCACTGTAATCAGTAATAGCTGAAGAGGAGAGTAGAATATAAAGAGAGTGAAAAGTGAGAGTGATCATTTTATATATATAAAAAAAAGTACAGAGCTATGTAATTTAATTTTGCAAATCAAAGACTTTTCAACTAATTCAACAATGAGTTGACATGCACATGAATAAAAGCAAGCAAAGAAAGACCTCTTATTGAGGATATGAAATTTGTATCTGATTCCATCGTTGTTAATTTGAAAAATATAAAATAAATTTGTATTTCAAAAATATACTTGTAAATTTCACATTCTCTACCAGCTTCTGACCTCAGTAAGTCATTTAAAATTTTTTTTTTTTTTTTATGTTTGAGTTTATTACCATTGATTTATGTTTTGTCTTGAAAACTCCTCAGAAAATTGAGCGTGTTGTGTTTGTTGGGAATTTCCTACGTGTCAACAAAATTTCAATGAAACTGCTGTCTTATGCCATGGATTTCTGGTCCAAAGGATCTCTCAAGGCTCTATTCCTAGAACATGAGGTATTTGTTGTGTTCTTACTAAATTATGTGTGGTCTTGTTTTTGTTTCGTTTTTTTGATGGAAGCAGTTTTTGAAAGAAGCTGAGCACTTAAGTCCAAGGCATTTTTTACGATTTCATGTTCATAAATAAAGGTTCAATCTATTTTTTAAAAATATGTTTACTCTAAATGCCAAACATAGGCCTACATGTTTTAAACATACAGCTGTCTTAGTCTTGTCAGAGAATAAAGAACCTACAGTGATCTATTGTTCAAAGATTTTAAGCCTGAACTGTTGTGATTTAAACCATTTGTTTCAACTGAGTGCGTAACAGAAATGCTGCACCTTTGGATTTTGGGATGGTAATACATGTAATGATATATGAATGTAGCAGGAGTTCCTACCTATGTGGTGATTATGTTGGCTCCAATGTAAGTTGATAAGGACTATAACATTCTTCCAGTAATCTCTTTTCCCATAATTTCAGCCATTACCTCTGTACTTTTTATTTGATTAAGTCTTCAATTCTGATCGTTTCATAGAGATGTGCTTTTTTACCATCATATTCTTGAGGACAATAGGTTTATTCTTTCATTGATGATCCCAATACAGTGGTCTCCGCCTAAGAGACCGCCCCTCGGGAGACATGATGACTGTGTTCTTAAACAGAGTGGGCTCTTAGACTGATTTCAAAGAAAATCGATGTTTGCAATTGAACAATGCAACTCAGATTGGGGGTGGGGAGCACTAACACGTTAATGGAGCATCATCACTGACCAAATCAATCTGTGATTAGCTTACTTAAATTTTCAACACCAATCAAAATCTAGCTTATTCCCTGCCAGACTACCCCTGTCTGTATCCTAGGCCTAGGCTGTTAGGCAAAACAATACAAGACGCTGGCGGCTCCTTTCCATAAAATCTAATTGAAAGACCTATCTTGGTTCTGATCCCTCGCTGATTAAAACAAAGAAGTGTTTGCGGTGTTTCATCATATTGCGTGAACTACGGGCGACTGGGTAGGGGTGAGACAGGGTTGAGAGGTTATACGACATCAAGACTATGGGGAGGGGGGATGCTGAAGGTGGCGGGACACAACAACAAAGGGTAGATCTAACCAATTCCAACTGGTTTAAGACGCAGATAGGGGATGGAGCTGGATGGGCATGCTTTGAGCGATGAGAGCGGATAGGCCGAATGCACCAACGCAAATAGGCCAAGGGGAACAAAACTGGGGAGGGGCCAAGAGAATTGGCCTTTGCTTTCCGCCACGGCTACGGTCTAGCCTTAGAACAAAAGCAGGGCGACTGACAGTGTTTCTGGCAGTTTCGACAGCGGCTGCTTAAAAAAAAATCTATGGGTGAAGAGATTCTTAGGCGGATTTTGTAGTTGAAAACGGGCTCTTATGCGAACGAATTATATAGAAAAAATTGCGTTTCACAAGAATGGCGGGTTCTTAGGCGGAGACCACTGTATCTTTGTCCAAACATGAAATAATGACAAAATTGGTAAGATGGTATTTTAACCAGGTTTGGTTATTGCAGATGATCTTCTTTGCACTTTCTTTCAAAATTGTTTATTTCCTTTTTATGTCCTAGTATAGTAATCCTCTTGGCCAACTTCCCTGCTGGATTATGAATTAGATTAAGATATAAGATCTTCAAATTCCACTCTTCATTAAATGATACTGTTTGCAGTTACAATTGTCAATATCTTTCCTTTCATTAAATATCTTCAAGTCAAGTATTTTGGCATCATATTTGAAGGCATCTTTTATATAATATATGCCAAACAAAAATTCAAGATGGTGATGGTGAGGTGTAAATGTTTCTTAGAACGCCAGGACTAAGAGGGTAAAGAATGTTATTCATTTCTGAAATGTTATACGTATGCTTGCAAATGAAAGGTCCTATGCTAATAAATCTACGTGATTGCTAATATTCCAGTTTTTTTGTTCCTCAGTTTCAATTCCTACATTTTATTATTACTATTCTTATTCTCTGTATTATTTCATGTGCATTTACAGGGATACTTTGGTGCAATGGGCTGCTTAATGGAGTATCTCCATTTGAATCATTCCTTATGAGAGATGCAGGACATCTGGCCATGAATTCCTGCTTCAGCAATACTGTTCTGACATCAAGATTTTCAGAGAGTTGTCAGATTATTACTCGGATCAGTATTTCTTTATTTTTTGCGCTCAAGTCTCCTATGTTAATACTGAATTTGTATCAAAGGGGCATTATTTTTTTACCATGTTTATTGTCAGATTTTAAGCATTACTGGAGTTAATTATTTTATGTTATTGAGAGGGACAGAAACAGGGGTATGGTTGGTTTATTATGAATGAGAAAATATTCATAGAAGAGCAAATTCATGTATTTTTTCTGGTGATGTGACTGTTTTTAAATGTAATAATATCATTAGAAAACAAATGACAGGTAAAGTTAGTTAAAATGTGTTAGAATGTTGTTATTTTGATGCCGGGGGAGTTTTTTAAAAATAACCAATTGTTTTGGAACAAGATTTTTTTTCTTTTGACATTGTTAGCATTAAGTTTAGAATGCATCCTTGCATGCTCAAGGAGGAAGCATTTGATGTAAATTCAAATACTTAAAATCCTCAGTGTAAAACATGTTGTTATAAACTGAGAAAATCATCTGAAAGACACTTCATATTCATTTTACATTAAAAATATTTCTGTCCTACTTTTCATTCAATTTAAAATGCTAGCATTTGTACTGAAAGTTGGAACTCATCAGAGCAAACAAATGCAGATGCAATACAGAAGTACTGGAATATAAGATATCAGCTGTGTCTTCTGGTTGTACCACTTATACTTTAGTGCCAGAAGTTGACATTTATCCGCACCCTCAAGCAAATAAAAGACCTAAAGAAAGCAATGGTGCTTTTGTTGGGTATCATATACAGCTAAAAAGTCAAAGGAATCAAGTACATTGAAACAATGCTAACATTTGTAACAAATCATTTTGTTCAGTGTACATTGTGTACCAATTTAAAACCCTTTCATTATCAGCACAAAGAGATTTGAATGTGTTCAGTCAGCTGACAAGCAGCAATAAAGCATATATTGGGTTGTTTTTTTCTTTTTTATTACCCATTTGCCAGCTAACTTCACTCAGCAAATGATTTCAGTTGAAATTCATGTTATACTGTTATCCCTAAACAGTGGACCATAAAATACTTTGAAACCACAAGTAATTATTGCATTTATGCTGTGGGAACAGCTGGGTTTTTGTTTTTGTTTTGTTGACTTCTGATTCTTTGTTGCGTAGTGTTTGATCACAGCTCCTTAGTAGCAGCTATAAACTATAAACATGATGGAAAGACATGCTGGATCTCCTTCAAACAATAGCCTTGTGCAATTTTTGTTTGAAATTTTCTTCAGTTTCACATATTGCTTTTTTTTTTTTTTTGGAAGATGGTACTATTTATAGTATGTTCTTCAACAGTCTCAAGCATGTCTGAGGCATAAGAGTAGAAAAGTACAAGTTATATATATGTCAGTAATCTAGAACAGCTTGGGTGAAGTGAACCACTTCAAGGAATGTAGTCAGTGTTTACATCCTTTTTCCTTCAGTTGTGAAGCTATTTAGGAGTATTTGTATGTGTGAGGAGGATGGATTTCTAGATTTTTGTAGTAAGTGCAAGGCATTTATAAATTTGCTTATTTTGAATTGTTTCTTCTGTGAGATCAGATGTTTTCAAACGATATCCTCCATGTATTTCCGTAATGCCAAAAAGTAATTTCATTTATCAATATGTTCTTTACTAATACTTATACATCGTAACATATTGAAGAGTTTTTTTTTAGAAGTTTCACCATAGTCACTACATGTAATTCATTTCATAAAGAAGTGTTCTCTTGAGACCATTTTATGTTGTCCCCTTGATAAAACCTTCGTTCAGTGTTTTCCAGTACTAACTATGCAAGAATATCCATGTAATTTATTTTTCTTCACTGTCAAGGGATTTTACACGGTCTTGTAGAAATCATGATTTCTCTCCCATTAATTTGTAGCAGATGATATTTGTTTACTTTCAAGATACTAATATTAACAATGGTGATTTTATCTTGAAATATATTTTTGGTTGTGAATTTTATCTTTGTAAATCTTTCAGGAATTCCTCAGAAAGTAATAGAAAAGTGGTATCCAATGTAGAATCTACCCTCGAGATGAAATGAAAATAGGTTCTTTGTCAGAGCAAATTCTTGGACGAAATCCCAAGGGAACTGTTAAAGCATGTTTGTTGTAAGAGATACTCCTTTTTGGTCTTGCTTCTCTCTGTCCTGACCTTGTCTTGGCTGTAGGCAGTCTCATCTCACTGTCATGGATCTTGAGCCACATAGTTCCAGCATGCTGTCTCTTATTCTGAAGGGGAAAATAGGGTTCGTGGGGAGGGGAGACACCAGTGAAATTGGTTTGGTGATCAGAAAGGGACTAAAGAGAGGTTTAGTGTCCCGTAATTTGTGAACATAACTTCAAAACAAAATTCAGCAGGGAAATAGAAGTTCTGTCATAAAAAATGTTTGTTGTTGTTTTTTTTGTGAAATGCAGTGTCAGTTATCTTTTTCTTTTCTAATCATTTATTATGTATGAAGGGTAGAAAGGCTACATTCTAGGTGAATTGTTGCATTTGAAGCAGTTATCAAGCATGTAAGTAATATATAGAAAGACTTAGACTTTGTGCAGACAGTAGGTTCTGAGACAAACCGAGTTCTTACACAGTTAGTTCTCGAGTGAAGACCCCTCTGTTGAAATTCCGTAGTTTGATTGTCATGACAAAACCCAAAATTTCTAGTCGTTATATATAATTACTTTCTGTACAGGGGAACTATAAGAACATTTTCTAGATGTTTTTGAGGATGCTCTCACCGCAGTTATATTTGTGTTGTGTTGAATTTGTAGTAGTATTAGTGAAATTCCTTCGGTCTTTGAAGACAGTGGATACTGGATCTGAATGTCTGAATGTCCATTCCATGGAACAGTGTCGCCTGTGGCTGAATGGGCCGATGCACAAGTGTATGTCTCTGTCACAGAGACACACCTGTGGATCGACTCCATGTTCACCGATCGGCAGCGCTCTTTTCTCCTGGTCCGCCTCTCCTCCGTTGTGCTCCTCAATTGGTCTTTCTCTGCTCTCAGCTGCGCACTTGAGGTATTTCTCCAGTTGGATCGTTCAGAGGTGACTTCCTCCCAGTGTCCTGTGTCCATCTCCAGAGTCTCCATCAGACATGCCAACTTTATGGGGAGCCATCAGAAATTATGGTTTATGCTTTTAAATGTCATTGCCGTTGCGTTCTTCGTTTTCTGGCGTCCTCTTTGTACGTGGTAAAATTACTCTTTTAGTTCCTCATTTTACTGTGAGTTCAGCTTGTGATTACTGCAAGCCTCAAATGAGGTTGGCATGTCTGCTTCATGTCAATGTGTAGGGCAGCTGCAGGTAACTAGTGCCTCTCTTGCCAGTTGCCCGGAGAGGATGTCTTTGAGGATTTGACCAGCCTCCATTCATGTGGTGAAAATGGTCTTGCCAGCGGAACCTGCTGTAATATTTCTGTCGTGCTCACTTTCATCTCAGTTAACTGATCTTTCAGTAGGTCATGTAGTTTATATTATGTTTATCTAGCAAAAGGTGAAAACTGTTTTATGAAAAAAATACCAATTAATGCCAAAAATCTCTTTTTAATAGATCTGATGTATAAGACACCACGAAATAGACCATCAACTATGTCGATCTAGACTAAAAGTAAAATTTAAAGATACCGGTAACTTAAACTCCAGTGTCATAAGCTTTCAAAGGTTACGAACCCTGTTTGAAGCACACAAAAAATAGTCATGTTTTATTCCTTTTTATAACAAGCATAACCATCATGGGAAAAAAATTAGGTTTCTTTAACCTACTTAACCTCTATTTACATCAAACTACAACTTAATTTAACAGAATTACTTACATATTAGTATTATTAAATATTATTCTCAAATCATGTCAGTGCATTATAGAGATACCGGTATTCTGAAATCGCACAAATTCTGCACAAAGGACTTCATTGACATTTATTTGTGATGTGGTTCGTCTGCCTGTATCATCAGTAAATGAGACAAAATTTGAAGAAACTAAATGTAACATAGAGTAACTTCCCTGTGAAATCATTAAGCTCATCACACTAATCACATGTTCATGTATTTGTTTTCTTTGTTTATATGGAATGTTGTTCATGTTAACAATATAATGTAAAAATTATAACATCTTTTATTTAATGTTTTTTAAAATAGAAATGCATTAATGCATTGTGGTGGATGTGCTCTTTAGGGAAATGAATCATGTATTCTCTGTGTTCCTTGTTCCTTGACCTCCTCTGTGAGATGTTTATGAACAAACAAGGTTGTGTTTATGCTATGATTAGATTTGCTACTGTTTAATTTCATTCATAAAATGTAATAATACATAGACACAGTTGATGTGCAAATTAAGGTAGCATTCACTCAATCTTGATCTCCCAGATGATTTAATTCATGAAGGACCCACAAAAGAGGTTATGTGAACATGGTATTTAATTCCTCATAATTTACCACACCGGGCCCTGATGCCAACTGTTGCTGAAATATTAATTCCAGACACCCATTCTGCAACGTGCTCAGACAACATTACAGTTTTGTTTCACGTGAATATTATATCACAATAACTTATTCCTGTCCAAAAATAAAGATGATCCGCGCCTGGTCAGTGCTAAGTAGTTATGTCATTGCTGGAAAGAAAACCTCAGAGCATATCATGAAACTGAAACAATCCATGATGCAGCAAACAGCACAATCAAGTCTCAACGCAAGTTGTTTTATGTGCTTGGTCTTTGATGTTTTAAAGAGGGTTAAATGAAAAATGTGTCTCATGTGAACTAAATTAGAAAAAATACTTTTTGCATCAGTCAAGAGTGCAAAGGGATTTTAAAAGACATGTTTTTTAAAATACACAAGTGAATAACAAACACTGTGGTGCTTTCTTTTTTTTTTTAATGAATACAAAATATCTTGGTTTGAGGTTTAGCTGAGTTGAAATAATCAGGGCCCAGTGGGTTAAAAGATGAAAGTGTGAAAGTGTTTGGCAGTTCCTCAATGATGCCCTTCATTATTTATTTATTTATTACTTTGATGAATTTTCTGCATATTTAATGCAGAAAGTGTTATTTGTTTTACTGCTTGATATAGTGCCAAGACTGTAGCCATTTATTCATAAACCTGTTTTATTCTAAAAATAATGGAAAATCTGAATTAGCGGGAAAATATTTCAATGACAAAATTTTCTTAAAAATACATCATAAAATCAAGAAGCACACATTGAGATAGTGTGACTAAATTTTGGAATTACGTGGTAGATCTTGAAATTTGACACGTACCCTCTGCTGCATTTCAGCAATGCTAGGGGTCGGCGAATGGGAACAGAAATACAAAAACATGCTTCTTGAATGTATTTTAATCCGAGTAATCAAAACTATTCAGTGTCACAGATTAAAAACCTAGTGTCATAAAGAAAGCAAGCATTGTTTGATTAAATAATGTGATGGTTGTCATCTGTTTTACTTTTCATTAAATTAGCAACAAATTTGGCTCCATTTGTTGCACATTAACTTAAAATATTGTAGTGTTCTGAAAATGTTCTATATGTCTGTTAAAACAATAATTGGAGTATGTAATACTTGAATGTTATTTTTTCTCATCTTGTCATTAGAAAGTATATGTTATTTGTTTTTTTTGTACAACTATGACCAGTCTCAAATGAGAGGAAACTACTATAGATTCCATATGAACAATTTTAATTTTGTTTTTTATATTTTTTGACCAAACAAGACTTGTAGCTTGCTTTCAAAAAAACGGATTGTGTCAAATAATTTTGTTGATGAATTCTACATATCAAATCACTTAACGCCAATGTCTTACTATTTGGTTGTCATGGACAAAAAAAATGTTTAGTCACGTTAAAGGTTAAGAAATAATATACAAAATAAACAGAAACATGTATTGATTAATTACATGATGATTTTAATCAAAATATATTGTTAACAAGGTTGTGCTTGTGAGTTTATTTTAAAACAAGCACATTGTGCATACCAGAATTCTTGTAAAATTGTGTCTCGAGTTTAAAAAAAAAAAAAAGAAAAACAAATGAGCAGATGTTTTCAGTTCCTGTTATCACTAAATATCTTGTATTTGATTGAATTAATTTAGCAATACTAAATGGGTATTCTTTTGAATTTTTTTTTAGAATGATTTTTAATAAAGCTAAAATTTTTATTTGTTCTTTTACTAATACAAGAATTTCAACACTTTTCAATCGGCATTGCAATGGAAAAGGATATGAAGTAAGTCTCACAGGTCAATATAACTGTTGGTTTCTTGACTGAATCCTTCCAATTAATGCCTGAGACTACCATGACTGTAGTCTCAAATCAGTCTAATTTTTCAAACTGTATTTGGTAAGAAGTAATATGTTAGCGAGTTTAAACTGAAGGCTTTTGGATATGATGAATCTGAAAAAGCAGTGGATGAGTCCAACAGCATAGGAGTTGATTGACTTCAAAGATTTAAGGGAGGGACAAGTGTTGTTTGCTAATTTTGCATTCATTTGGTGTATTTACATGTATAAGCAATGAATGAAATGGAAATTATGCTCTTTAAACTTTTGTTATGTGTGTTAAATTAGAACTGTGAAAAGATGAATATTAAAACCTTAATCATTCAGTCTTATTTTTTTGTGATAATTGAATTATTTAATCCCAGATTTAATGAATAAATTATTGTTTTTCATTATAACATGTTGGTTCATCGGGAAATATTTCAACATAATTCTTTTTTCTTTTGTGTGTGTGTCACAATTACGTAACTTATGGTATACAGTCAAACCTGCCTAGATGGAAACTTGTCTAAGACGGAAACCTGCCAAGACGGAATCTTATTTTTCCCCCCGTGATTAATTCCTATACATTTGATCTGTATAAAACGGAAACCTGTCCAATGCAGATACAGAAAGCAAATTGCTCTCCCAACTGAGCAAATCACCAGTGCAAGACGGAATTTACTAGCCCCAGGCTCCTTTAAAAATGAGCCTTTGAGTTTTACCGACAGTGAAACAGGTCCATGGTCCTGTCGCCACTCGCTTGGCTTGCGCCCGAAGAACCAATCACAGACTTCTTATGAATGTCGGTTTTCCGGTCCCGGATGCTTGCAGGTCTGATATCGCCGATGGAGAACCAATCAGCATTTACTGCAGGCTATTTAAGACTATGGCAGCTCCCACCTACCCCCTCCCCTGCCAAGGACCCCTGCAATGGCCCTGCCTAATCCATCGGCGTCGGACTCAGAAAACTAGGCCTAACACTAAACAAAGAAACCGACGTAACCTGCCTAAGACAGAAACCTATGCAAGACGGAAACTTTTCCCCCCATCCCTTCTGTTTCCGTCTTGGGCAGGTTCGACTGTAGTGCCATAATTAGAGTGGAATTTCTGTTTTTAGACTTAATGCAACTGTATCACATACAGTTACTGAAAATATTTTTTTTGTCTTCAGCATCCCAAAGAGTTTTTTTTAACCCAGTTATAGATGAGATATTTCATATTCAGAATCATTTCATATTCAGAATCAAAAAATGATTTCTCCTGTAAAAACTCACCCTACTTACCACCTTATTATAAACTTTTGACATCAATGTTTTTAAGCTTTTCTAAGTCGCTAAGTAAATATAAAAATTGTAAAGAACACAGCTATTATGCTGTGATTAGTCAAGCCCTCTTGACACCATTCTGAGACCACTAAAAAATTCATTACTTAGAATGGTGACAAGTTTAGATGTTATAATGTGACTCAATCTGTTTATAGTGTTATGAAAAAAGATGCATAGCCTACTTGAAATGACTTACTTATTCTCATTGTTAAAGTATTTGAAAAGGGGAACAGCTTTGCCTTCGTGCACACTGGGACAATTTGAAATAAACAACACTTGATCAAGTTATGTGTACCTCAAGAGTGATTGTGTGGTAGAAATTAAAGTAATCATTTACACCTTATCATAAGGCCTTCTCGTGATCATTTGATAAGGTGTGTCATTTTCTTGTTAGCAAAAACATCATTTTATTAAAGGGTATGTAAGGGAAGGCTCATTTTTTTCTCACTGGTTTTCCTGTCTTGTTTGTTGTGGTCAGATATCACCGATGGGAAAAGCTATTAGCTGCAGATGTCATGTAGCTTCTGTTCCCATCAGAAAAATATAGTATTTGTTTGCTTGACCATAAAAATGTGGGTTCAAAGGTATGCTGAGGGCATGTTGTACATGTATTCTACACATATTACTACTAATGCCATGAGAAGTGGAACATAACATTTTTTGAAAAATCCATTTTTCCATTATTTGTTTATCAAAATTTTTTTACTGTTTTATTTCTCTCGTTTTATTATCATAGAATTCCTGTAATGTTATTAGTTGAACGAATTAATCTCTAGCTGCGTGTTTTTATTCTGTGTCGCATTGTTGATTTGGGTTTAGTATTTTTGTACAGAACTGACTGCTGATTGTGAGTTGAGCTTCATTTGTTATTGTTGGTTTTCTAGTTTAGCTTGTTCTGGTTAGAAAATACTGACTGGGGCAACCTGTTGGCTACAAAGTACAGCCCCCATACAAGAACACTGTTAAACTTGACCATGGATGTCATGGATGGATAAGAATTGACCACAGCAATGTGCTGCAACTGATCAAGTCTTTACTGGTTAGGTTCTCATACGTCAAGTGAAGAATAAATTTCAAGTAAATCAAAAAATATTCATAATTCAAAATTTTTTGGTTCATCATACATCAATATACCATGTGTATAAATATATTTGAGGCCTATGTGCAAGCGAAAAAATATTCTTTATGTTTATATTTTATGTCTAGATCTGTGTTATTTTATTTATTTTCAAAGTATTACATTTGAGTTCTACTTATTTTTGTTCAATGGACAAGGAATGATTAACTGGTATATGTTTAAAATGATTTATCATCATTCCAGCAATAAATTTTAGAAGTGGTGGTTTGTGTTTGGTTGTGGTTTTTCTTATCCATTTCAGAGAAGGATATTTTTCATTACATTTTATTGTGATTACTAAGAATCATTGTGATGATATCCACATGTTCATTCCTTAAAGATATGCAGACTTATACTATAGGAAACCAACTGTAATGAGTTAGGCCTGTCTAAAGCCTAAAGCTTGAGGGATAAGAGGAGCTGTGATGTAATGTAGCATTTTCAAAAATTGGGGAAAAGATTATTCATTTGAGTAAAGGGACAGATTACTGTTGTATACCATGTATCAAGTTGACAAAACTTTCTTTTCATTGCCATTAGCTTACAGTGGGTATTGTGAACTAGGAGAAAAAGGTGACTTTAATTTAATTTTATTTCTTTTTTTTTTCTTCCATTCATTGCTTCTTTGTCTGTAATTTGTTCATTGTTCGCCTTTGGTCACAAAAGGATGGTGTGGGCTTTTCTTAAAAAGAAAATCCTCATTACAATAATCAATATTTTTTTTCTTAAATTACTGTGATGGAAATGTTGACATAAGATTGAGATGGTTTGTAGGATTACAAATACTCAACTTAAAATTTATTTTGTTTTACATTATTTCACGTGTTTTTTTAAAGAACTTGTATTGTTTTAACTATTTTAAAGCAACATGCATTCATTTTTTATACTGTGAAGGGAATTAACAAGTGTAGTGTGCAATGATTTAATGTATCAGCTTTAATTTTAATAATGGGATTTTTCTACTTTTACAGATTTGCCTACATTTAGTAATAGGACATTTCATTGATAGTGAACGCTTTCTACTTCTGAGGGTTTTTCGATATAAAAGTACAGTATGTAAAAATACAAGTTGTTTGTACAGTATACTTTTTCTTTCATTTGTAACTTTTAAAATGTTTTTAAAATTCCTTTTTTACCTTCATACATTGATCTTCATATCCAAGGTGCAAAAAAGTAACATAACTCACACAAAAAGGCCACACACATCCTTGATTTTTTTCAATTTTATTAAAAACGAATCCTTGGAACTTGTGAAAAAAAATATAAACAGAGTACATCTTGATTCTAGTAGGATTACATCTATATTTTTACGTATAATTCAAAGCCATATTATTATGGAAAGAATATTGACAAAAATAAGCTTGTACTAACTTGAATGCATGTATACTTTTGGTATGGTAATTTCACTGATTATTCCCAATTCGTCAGTGACTGTCACTGCAATAAAACTTTATTTTTGCTCTCTCTCTCTCTCTTTCTCTCTCTCTCTCTCTCTCTCTCTCTCTCTCTCTCTCTCTCTCTCTCTCTCTCTCTCTC
>JBDFRD010053751.1:0-14551 GCA_039654405.1 Bullina lineata | reverse complement strand
GGTCTGTTCATCAGTACTGACCAATGGATGTTTGGGTCTGTTTGTCAGTACTGACCAATGGATGGTTTGGGTCTGTTCATCAGTACTGACCAATGGATGGTTGGGGTCTGTTCATCAGTACTGACCAATGGATGCTGGGGTCTGTTTGTCAGTTTCACGTCAAAATTCACCATGGATGCGATTTGAATTTGAGACGTTGCAAGATCTCGAGAAGTTGTGCCAATCGCGCATGTGCAGTCAAGTCTTCTTAATTTCGATTTGAAGGCCTAGTCTACATCAGTCTTCAGTCCACTGTCGAAGTAACAGGTGACGCTGGTGTAAGTTCAACACGTGAATGGCTTTTAACCCTTTCAAGAACCATCAGATCTACACATCGTCCCTAAATCTAAAATCCAAATGTACTCTGCTCTGACTCTGAGGGAAAGTCACTTATGTGGTGTCCCTAAATCCTAAAATCTAACCATACTCAGCCAAGTGAAAAAATATGGCTTACACCAGGCCTACAGTGGCCAGTTCACTCTCTGTGTTATATAGATTTTTAACAGAACCTTGAATAAGTAGATAGTTAAAAATAAATATATATGTCTGAAAAGAACAACTTTTATTATTCATTATTATATCGAACGTGAAATGCAGGGGGAAAAAAATTCAACCCAGCTAATATTCGAACCCACAACCTGCCGATCTGAAGCCTGAGCTCTTATTCCATTTGACCACAGCGGCACATAGGATAGAAGCGACAAATACTGTATGTAATTCAAAGGCCTAATGAATGACAGTCTTGTCTTTTCATTTTTGTTTTCAGATCTAAAACAGCAATCCAGACTTCTACGTAGATTTCTAGACCTAGAAGTTGTGAGGCGAAACTGTGTTCTGAGAGAATGTTGGATGTAGAATACGACCCAAATTCTTCTCAACGAACGGTGGCTTCTTTGTTTTGATCTAACATCAAAAAATAAAATAAAATCGCAGACTTAAAAAATAGTTCTTAGTAAACTGTGACTGTAACACTGAGAACAATTAATTAAATTCCAGGTGATTTGTCGTGTGGAGTGCAAATTCTAGCAAGAAATAATCTGTGGTCAGATAACGGACTGACCTGATGTTTACGACAGTAGGCCTGTGTCCTACTGATCAACGGATGGTTGGGGTCTGTTGGTCACAAATGACCAGTGGATGGTTAGGGTCTGTTGGTCAGTATTGACCAATAGTGCTAGCCTAATATAAAATACAAATCATAATTGTCTCCACCTGAGAGTATTAGCATTGTTCATAGGAATAAACCTAAAGCACGTTACTTTAAGAGCAATAAAATCCAAAATGAACACAAAAGCAATGCATTTTTTAAGGACTATACCTCAAAGCAGACAAATAGATCCGAGTGTCCATAAAAGAAATCAAGCCCCAATTTAACTGCCAACCTTTCATTACATTTGTTACCATCGTTTCTTAATTTTTTCCAAGGTATTATTTTAACATAAAGATTCTTTAGGATTTGACAAGCTTTAAAAGTAAAATAATTTAATTACCCTTCCCAAAATTCCGTTTTCCGTTCTCTTTCTGTCCCAACAGGCTTTTGATCAGGCAGTGGTGTAGTTTGTGAAATGAAACTTGACAATGTATTCATTTGTTTCAATTTCATTCGACTCCTCCTAATTCCAAAGTACAGATTTTTCTGTGTTTCTGTACTGGCTGTACTTGCATTGTAATTGACATTTCTTTCAGGCACTCCGGAAACTGTTGAAAAGAACCAAATATTTGTCATCTTATCTTGCAACACTTCTGAACGTTTTCCAAAGAACTTGATTTTGTTGTTTGACACTTCTTTCGAAGTAGAAACATTATTCATTATATTTGATTCATTCTGGTTTGAAATGTCCTCGTCAGAGATATTCTCTGAGTAGTCTGAGTCCGTTTTTTCGAAATTTGACTCTGTGTTTAAATCGGACTCCGAGCTTTCAGGTTTTATATAAACATCAGATGCAGTTACTTCAGAAGAAGAAGTTGAAACAGTCTTGAAGGACTCAGATTTGTCCACCCGCTCTAGCAATTTTTTAAAATTGTGTGGAACTTCTGGATGCCAAGCTACTTCTCTCATTTTGTTCTCATTGTCCAGCAATCTGAAATAAACACAACACAAATAGTTAACAATAAAAACTGACTTAACTTACTAAACTATTACATACTGGCAAGTATCAAAGAATCCTTTGAAGTGAATTAGTGTGGTAGTAATGCATTTCACACTGTATTGAGAAGTGAAAAATTTATTTCCCAATCAACGCCAAATTTACGTTAAAAGTTTTTAGATATCTTCACTAGTCCATTCTTTCATAATATAAGACTGACATTTCCAAGAATGAGCTGTCATCCAGTACATTAGTGATGTATAAAAAGTAAGCTACATATGTACAGACATTACAACATAGTGAGTTGAAAACCTCCAAATTAAATAAGAAGTTCAAAAAAAAAATTGCTTTTGCATATATTGCAGCTCTGAGTCTGAGGTAGAAGCAGCAAAGGCTTTACACAGCCTGGAGGACCAGGTCTGTATTTTTCAGCTGTTAATGATATCATACCGGTATCTAAGTATGAGGCAGTAGGCCTATAATATGCTTTTTTAAAAAAAAAAAATTACGTGTAACCTTCACATCTACACAAGAACAAAACGGACAGTACGAGAACAAAGTCAGTTGGGACAGAGAGGTGTCAATGCTACAATTCAACATGAAGTGACTCACCCACAGTTAATGATCAAGTGTAATAAACAGATGTAAAAGTGCAGCAAAAAAACAACACTGAATTGTATGTTTAATGGACCATAATCTGAGCAATTTCTAGAAAACAATGGAAGTCATCTTACGAGCATGGGGAAGGAAAGAGAAAGCAGGATGTGGGGAAGAGAGGGAGAGGAGAAAGAGAGAGAGAGAAGAGAGATACATACAGAGAGGCAGGCAGAGAGAGACTTACCTGTAAAAAAGGAGCCCAAATGTCAAACTCAGGACAAGACCTAGGCAAGACACAATTAGGGTCCCCAATATCAATTCAAAAAATCTATAATCTGCATTTTGAGCCAGGTACTTGAGTTGTAGTGTGGGCCAGGAAATAAACCAGACACAGGTGATCAGGACTGTAAGGAGGACACACAGTGCCCGTGTACCATTCAAGATCTGTATGAAAATCAGTGTGAAATTTGCTTTCATGATAAATTAACTAAACAAAAATAGTCTCTACACATCGGTACAGTCCTTTGAATTTCTCATGTCTCATTCTTGCAATGTTAATTTTTGCCATTATAATTCCATGGAAATATTAAGTCCAAGAGGTTGAAGCAAAATTCATCATGTATGAACAAATATGTCAAAAAATTTTGCTGACAAAACATTGTTAATTTTGCCCTCCACAGAAATAAGATCATTGTCCTACACACAGACCACAGACAAGACAATGCCATAGTCATCTTTGGACAGGTGCTGCACTCCTGGCGTTTGATCAGACAAAAAATGCCTGAGCCCCCAATTCCCACATAAGTAATTTTTTTTTAGCCCATAATGATAAATTCCCATTTCCTGTTCAGATGCTTACTGGCACCTCACTGTTCAGTCTTGCATTTACTGCTACTAGTACTAGCCATATCTTTACAACTAAATGAAAACTGTACCATAAGCATGTGCATGGTTTGTTTCTCATGTCTGTCTCATATATGTAACCTGATTCCTCTAATCCGGACTCACACAATGGTGCCCTTAAAGGGGCATGGGTCAATTTATGAAATTTGATTAATTGATTTAATCGTTGTTTTCTGAAACTTCACTATTTAGTTTGCAATAATGAGAGATCAAATAGTGTTCATTTGGTATCACATTAAAGTGCAAATTCAGGTCTTTCTAATCATATGCATAACTAGATATTGGCAAATAAGCATATCAATTTGAGAAATCAAGTCACATAGTATGAGAACTTTCCTATTGCCAGACTTTAAAATAGGCACTTTACTGAATCTCAAAGCAAAAGAATAAACAACCAAATAAGTGATGCACCTTACTACTTGGACTTCCACAATCATATACAGCGGAGTAAAAGAGATGGAAACGTCGCATCAGATCAAAACCGTTTTGCATGGTAACATCCATCTTTGGCCCTCAAATCAAAAGGTAAAAGAAAGTGTCATTGCAAACATACTTAATCAAGCCATAGTGTTTGTTGTTAGGAACAATGTGTTGGACATTTGCCTAAAAAATGCCATATTTTATTTGCTTTCTTTTACAGTCTCCATTGAAAATAAGAATTCCAAGCGCAAAGCAAATTTCACTTTTGTTTATTTCTCTCTCATATAAAAAGCAAAATTCAATTCTAGTTCCCACTCCTCTTTTTCCCCAAAACAATAAATGGTAGTTATTCTGTTTATTAAGGTTCCTTCAGAACGAAAATGGGGGCAGTGATGAGTATGCAGGGAAGTGCAGAATGTATAATACTCTGCATTTCTGATTGCTTGAGTCATTGATATTCTTTTTGAATTTGCAATGGTGATAATTCTTTTCAGCACTCATTCAACAACAAAGGTAAGGCAAGGAGAAATCAGAGATGCTGGTTTTCATTTAAATACTACTTTCAAATAATCAGTTTTTGAATTGACCTGTGCCTATTCGTACAATACAATACATCTACATTAGAAGAAGTGATGCCATTTTACAACCAAAAAAAAAAAAAAAACCCACACAAAAGAAAAAGCAAAATTTAAGTACACATTCTGTTGGGACAGTGTAAATCCTTAAATATCAATTAAACACTTACTTGCAATGCACCCTTAACCAGTTAATTGTGTATTTTTAATTTGCTTTCTTTTGATTTTTTCTATGATATTATACAGAAAAGTGGTCAGGGCTGAATTACATTGACCTTAAAATTCTTACGGCATGAAAATATATGCTAAAGTCTCAAGCATTGATTAAAGTTATGAAAGTGACATACCTAAGCATCTATTACGAAAGGCCGCTCGGGCGACAAAAAACTCTACTTTCTCGTCTGTCGTCGGAATCCAAGTACGGAGAGAAAAAAATTTCTCTTCCATGGTGTTAAGATTTTTTATGTAAACTTCATTCACATACCTGGAAAATAGATGCAACTTTACAACTTATTATCTCAAAAATCACCAAATGTTTCTTTAAAAAACAATCGTAGGTTAAAATTCCTCTGTTCATCCTATTGACTTATTTATAGAAAAAAAAAGTGTTTTTTTCCCCCTTTTTCTCTTTTAAAACATTTTAAGGGGAAAAGGAAATACAGGCTTTCTTCACAATATCTTTAATATCTTATAACGTCAACCTCCTATTTTAGCTTTCTAGTCAAGCGACATAACTGGTCAAGGCCGATGAATGCATCGGTACAAGAGCTGTATCTGCCTTTCATTTCCACTGGGTCCTGTTCATTTTCTTCTTGAAGTCAACAAAAAAAGTAAACTTTTATTCAACTTTCTAAACTTGCGATAGTGACGTGAAGAAGAGTGGTTGCACAGTAATAAGACCGCAGGAGACATGGCCATAGTGTCATGAGTTCAGAGAAAAGAAAACTATGAAAGACTACAGTGCTGCCTTAAGGGTAATCTATGAGAGGGGGGAGGGGACAAAAAGTAATGCAATTCATTTCCTGCTAGAAAGATAATAATATGTATCACACTTCAAACTGAAGCTATACATTAAAATATAAGATTCCTACTTATCAACATAGTCTTCACCTCTCTCGAAGCCACTGTCCACCTTCTAGAAAGGCCACATTTCTCAGCTTCCTAAAACCGAGCGGGCTGATCTTTGAGCCGATTTCTACCAGCAGTCTCGATTTCTTCTACATGTCCATAACGCTAAGATCTCAGGGTCTCTGTCATGCGACCAAAAAGTTGGAAGTCTGACAGCGCCAAATCAGGAGAATAAGATGGGTGTGGCAATGTTATCCTCCTAAACAAGGTGATTACCTTCCTTGTCATGATATTAGTGTGAGGGTGGGCATTGTCATGGTGAAAAAAAAATGTCCATTTCTAAATTGGGCCTTGAACATCAAAACCTTGCTTTCAATGTATACTTTAGAGTTTTTGGTTGATTCTCATGACAAAAAAATCAGTGAGAATTACACCTTGAATGTCTCCAAAACACATTTGCCCTGATTGTTCTGTCTTAAAATTTTGTCTCGGGGGATGTCTCCATTCCACACTGATCGTCTTTTTGTTTCTAGTTCATAATAATGAATCCATGTATCATCTCCAGTGAAATGACTTCTAAACAATGTTTAGAAGCCGCAAAACCTTCTTGCAGCAGTTCACCTTTCAGATGTCAGTTGTCTTGGTACCTAACAGGCACAGACTTTAAAAAAACCAACCGACTTGAAAATTGAACACCTCCATGTCTTATCTTTAGCTTTGCTGCATACTCTTCAGCTCTTATTAAAGCTTCTGCTTAGCTTTGTGGGCAGTGTTGACACAATGACAGCACAACATTTGTCAAATAAGCTCTTCCTTGTCTTCAAAGCTATTAGGCCCAACTATAAACATTAGTAGTAAAGTAAAGTTCCTTCAAGGCCAATGAGGCCCATAGAGCCGGAGCTTATCCCGGTTTCAGTAGCGTGAAGCAGAACAGATCGTTTTTACATCATCTCCTAGACAGGGCGCTAGTCTCTCGTAGGTTTACTTCCCCAGCAGAATATGCTGGTTCTCAATTTGCACCAAGTAGGGAGGGGAAAAAATGGTGTAAAGTGTCTTTCCCAAGGGCTCAACATAGTCGCCACTGGATTCGAAACCAGGACCCGTGGATTAGGAGTCCTGCGCTCTAACCATTCGGCCACCATGTTGTAATGCATGTATATTATAAAACGCCATTTGTTTCCTAACACTGATGTAATGTAATTTATGCGACTTAGTGTAAGTTAAAGCTTAGCTTATATATGGACATAACCTTTACTTATATCACTGTCACTGTTCTTTAATGTAGAAAAACGCGACAAGCTCATGGCATACAAACTATAAGGTAAAAAGCTCTCAGGACTAGCTTAAGCACAATCCAGCACGTACACACACACACACACACACAAATTTAAATAAAAACTAGAAAAAAATGTGAAAAACTGAAAAATATGCCAACTCACATTCATGTCATTTCAGCTCCAGGGACTATCAGCCAATCAGAAATCAGAATTCATGAAACTGGCCAATGAAGCGAGTGGGATACTGCGTGGACCAGCTCTGGATGACCCAGATTACAGCAAAGTGAAAGCCGACTTGACCTCGTTCAGGAAACTTGTCAGCCAGGTCAAACCAGGTGAGTGGTTCCTGAGTGGGAGAAGTAGACTGGTTACAAATAGGAAGTCATGGAATGCACATCGAGGAGGAGTTATGGAGGCTTAGTCAGCTTTTCTCTTTCACAAGTTGTGGCTCTCTCTCTCTCTCTGTTTGTCTATCACTCTTTGTTTTCTGTGTCTGTGTCTGTGCTGTGACTGTATGTCTGCCTCTTTGTGTTGTCTCTCTTTCTCTTTCTCTCTGTCACTCTTTATTTCTGTCTTTATCACCTTTATCTTTGCATATCTCTGGCTACATCTCTCTCCCTTCTATTCTTTTTTCTTCTCTTTTATCTGCCTCTTCTTCTATGACCACCACTCTTCCCTCTTTTGTCTGGTCTATCTGTCTATACAGGTAGCATATCACAAACTCAGCATAGGTGACTAGATTCAAAATTAATTAAATTAAAAAAAAAATCTTTTTCTGTTGTGTGTTCATACTAGAAAACAGAAATGTCGAGCGTTGGTTTTGTTTAGTGTTGTTCCATTGGGAGAACTATGATGACTTATGAACCTTCCAGCCTTGCAAAACTGTGGGGGGAAAGGAAAAAAAATCCTTTGCTCACTTCTGGATATCAATTACTTGCCAAAAGCATTAGAAATACATTTATTTTGCTACAAATCTTGAAATTAATTCACCATCTATTCAAACATGCATTTTGGCTCCGGTTTTTAACTCTTTAATCCCGGAATGAATTTTCATAATTTGACGGAATTAATTTGTTTTACTTTTCCCAAATGTAAAGGTCAAGATGTATATGAGAGTGGGGTGGCTTTTTAAAAAAAAATATGCAATTATTGCACATCAGGTTTAACGAGTTAAGATATATTTAAAAATACACCTCAATTAATGCATCTGTTACCAGTGGTCAAAATCCTTATACACTAACGTTTTAAGGTTAAACAATAATGTCCGGTCTTCCCCAGACATAAACTATTCTATTTCTGTTTTCTTCAGTACAAAGAGATTCAGTGACGCCAGCAGTCCGGAGATGGAACTCCACCGCTGACCTGCTTCGCTTGTACTCTGTGAGTTGTGTTTGTGTATAGATGAGTTTGTGTGTTTGTGAATGGTTTGGTTTGTGACTGTGTTGTTTGTACTCTGTGGGTTGGTTTGTGAATGACTTTAAGTAGGTTTGTGTGTAACTCTGAATCGTTTTGTTTGTAACTAAATTAGTTTTGTAAATGATTGAGTGTGCACAAGAGTTTATGAACTGATTTATTTGTGCGCATGCACTCTTGTATGCACACACACCACTTATACACATACATACACAACACACTCGCACATACACACACCACACATATACACACATACACATACACAACACACACACTGAAAAAGAAAGTGTAAAGATGAGATTCATCTTTTCTCCAGGAGCTGAACGTGTATGGAGATCACTTCCAGGAGGAACTGGAGAAGAGACGCCAGGAGGAGAAGCTGCTGGTCACTGAACTGACCACTCCACCCATGTACATGTCCAAGGCTTACTTCCAACGGTCAGTGCTGATACCTTGAGGCAATAATTATAACATTTTGACCTTTTATTCAAAGGTGTTTAAGTTTGTATGTCCATAATGGACTGCTTGTGTTAGAAACAGAAAAAACATTGTACTGTAGCAGTCATGCCAACTTTACAGGTTCGACGCAAGAAATTGTGGGAGCCATCAGAAATTACGGCAAGGATGTATGCTTTTACATCTCATTGCCATTGCGTTCTTCATTCTCTGGAGTTATCCTTGTATGCTGTAAAATTACTCTTTTGGGTCCTTATTTTACTGCGAATTCAGTATTGTGATTACTCCAGGCCTTAAATGGGGTAGGTATGTCTGTTTAGACGATAATTGTAACATTTCGACCTTTTCCTCACAGGCATTCGTTTGTCCTTAATGGACTGTCTTGTGTTAGAAAAAGAAAAAACATTGTACCGTAGTCAGTGAGCTTGGATAATATGGCTCTTTTAATTTTGTACAGGTTGTCGAAGCAACTTTTATGCCCCTTTGCCTGTGCAGACTCTTAGAAAAAACGCTTTGCCCAGATGCGCTTTTCTTTCTCGGTCATTTTAGTTTTATTCCAAAGGAAATAAGGTGTACATGTAAACGGGTGGAAATAAGGTGGACATGTAAACGGGTGGAAATAAGGTGGTCATGTAAATGGGCGGAAATAAGGTGGACATGTAAACGGGTGGAAATAAGGTGGACATGTAAACGGGTGGAAATAAGGTGGACATGTAAACGGGTGGAAATAAGGTGGACATGTATATAGGTGGAAATAAGGTGGACATGTAAACGGGTGGAAATAAGGTGGACATGTAAACGGGTGGAAATAAGATGGACATGTAAATGGGTGGAAATAAGGTGGACATGTATATAGGTGGAAATAAGGTGGACATGTAAACAGGTGGAAATAAGGTGGACATGTAAACAGGTGGAAATAAGGTGGACATGTAAACAGGTGGAAATAAGGAGTTCTGCAGTTGAAAAAGTAAATGAAACTCAAGACTCACATGCCTTATTCTTTTTTATTCTGTCTTCACAATTTTTTATTTTATTTCACTTCACATTGTTTTTCTTCAGAGTCATTCCTATCGTCGACATTGACACTGCCACCAAAGAAGCAACCTTCACCTCATTTAAATCTGAGATCTACATTCACGAGCGACATCGAGGGAAGAAAATGCCGAGGGAACTCCATCACAGGAAGCGCAATCACCAGGGAGTTTTAAACGGCTCGGCAACAACCGATGAGGTCGATGGGATGCTCTCCCAAACGTACCAGCCTACGTCTTCCGAGAAAAAGAACTTTGTGATTGCCGGCGTTCTGGACCCCAAGAGCAAACAGAAGCTGAGCGTGGCCCAGGCTTTAGCCAAGGGAATTCTCAACAAGGAGTTTGGAACCTACAACAATCTGGAGACTGGGGAATCCATGCCTATCGCCGAGGCCATTGCTCGAGGCTTCATCACTGTGGAGTACGGGGACGGCCTGACCAACGGCGGCGGATTGGTCAACGGAGTAGGGGAAGGAACTCTGCTGCGTAATTCTATCGAGACGAAGACGTTCGCCATCTCCGGTGTGGTGGATCCTAGAACAGGGGAGACGATTAGCGTGAAGGAAGCTATTGCTGCAGGCTTGCTGGACCCAAGGACTGGTGAGTTCTTTGTGTCAAGTAAACTTCCTTCAAGGCCAATGAGGCCCATAGAACCCGAGCTTATTCCGGTTAGCGTGAAGCGGAGCAGATGATTTTTACTTTATCTCCTAGACAGGACGCTAGTCTGTTGTAGGTTTACATCCCCAACAGAATATGGTAAGTAACAGTAAAGTTCCTTCAAGGAGCCCGACCTCTTTTACATCATCTCCTAGACAGGACGCTAGTCTGTTGTATGTTTACTTCCCCAGCAGAATATAGTAAGTAACAGTAAAGTTCCTTCAAGGCCATGAGGCCCATAGAGCCCGAGCTTATCCTGGTTTCGGTAACATGAAGCGGAGCAGATGATTTTTACTTTATCTCCTAGTCAGGATGCTAGTCTGTTGTAGGTTTACTTCCCCAGCAGAATATAGTAAGTAACAGTAAAGTTCCTTCAAGGCCATGAGGCTCGTAGAGCTGGAGCTTATCCCAGTATCGGCATCGAGAAGTGGAACAGATGATTTTTACTTCATCTCCAAGACAGGATGCTAGTCTGTAGTAAGTTTGCTTCCCCAGCAGAATATGCCAGTATCAAATTTGCACCTCGATGGGGAGAGAGAAAAGTGGTGTAAAGTGTCTTTCACAAGGGCACAGTACAGTTATCACATGTGATGGCTGGGGTTTTATTACACCATGTTGATTTTTTGTACAGTATTGTGGTTACAATGATTAATTTAGGTTTATTAAATTAATTCAGCTGAAATTGTTGGCGTTAAACCATGATAGTAGTTTTTTACCCTATTTCGAACATGTGCCGACTAAACAAATTAACTCAAATTCAGATTGGAGAATTATTATATTTTCGAAGGTATCCAGGAACTTGAACTAAACAAACTAGACTGTACCTTTCCAGTTTATCCTCCCTAGTCAACGCCATTCTCCCTGTTTTATTAAATTATTGTGCAAGTTTATGACAGGGAATTGTATAAAGACGTTGACTTATGACAAGTTAAGTTAAGGTAGTTTTAACTGCCAGCGGTAGTGACAGAAACTAAAACTTCCACTCCTCATCTTCCTTCTTTCCTCCAATTCTTGAATCAGGCAAGTTCCGTAACCCGGTGACTGGGGAAGAGTTGTCTCTCATGGACGCAGTGAAGTCAGGATATCTAATGGCTGACCCATCACTTCTAGAGGACGATGACGACACAGATGGGCCCATGTACAAGAGCTATACCTCCGTCGTCCTGGAGGACGTCAAGTACAAAATCTCTGGCATCATCGACCCGACCACCGGGGAGGAAATTTCACTCCGGCGTGCCATACAGGACGGAATTATCGACCCGGTTCTTGGGGTGTACAAAAACCCACTGACTGGTGAAACCATGTCCATAGAGGAAGCCATGAAGCAAGGGCTGGTCAAGGGTAGGCCGTTCGACCCCGCGAAGGACAGAGACGACGATTCCGTACTTACTTTCCAGCAGCTTCTGGTCAAGAAGCAGACCTTCAAAGCTGGAGAGCTCGGACTTGTCAACGGGGAACTGGTCAAGCCAGAAGCGGCCGAGGTCTTGCTGGACAGGCTGCGGGATAAAGTGGACACAACAAAGGTCAAGGTGATTGACCCCAAGACGAATAAAGAAGTTTCTTTAGAGGAAGCTGTAGAGAGTGGCGTGATTGACTTGAGCAAGGCTGCGTTCACGAAAGCAGATGGGAAGACAATCTCTCTGCTAGAGGCGTGTGCTCAAGGCTACATCAGTCCGTCGTTGTTGAGAGAACTTCTGAAAAACTACGAGGAGACAAGTTTAGGGGAGTTGATCAAATCGGGACAGTTTGACCCTGATACAGGCTTGGTGACTGATCTAAACACCGGCCAGGTCCACACACTAAATACAGCCATTGAAAGCGACATCATAGAGCCGGAGACGTCCTACTTTTATGATCTGGCAGAGAACGGAATCGTGAGTTTGTCTCAGGCGTTGGGGTCCGGCAGGATGGAAAACGCCTCGGGGAAGATTGCCAAAAAAGGAAGTGGAGAGAGGCTGAGCGTGAGACAGGCGGAAGAGTGCGGGCAGATCTGTGCCGAGATTAACCCTGATGACATCGTGCAGAAAGTGGAAAGTCTGGGGCTCCTGAGAGGGAGTATGGACACGAGCATCAAAGGCGTGAAAATCCCTAACGTCAGTAGTCTAGCATCCGTGGAGGAAGCCGTGACTTTCGGTGCTTTGAACATTCCCCGGGCGGCGTACGCCGATGAGAAGACAGTCGGGGTTGTCCCCCTTCAGCTGGCGGTACAGATGGAGAAGGTGGAGCCAGCTGTCGCCCTGGCGCTCTTCTCGGCTTTCGACAAACATTCACTGGAGCAGGAAATGGCCCGAGGCGTATTCGACCCCAAGTCGGGGAAATTCGTGAACCCCAACACGGGTGAGAGGATACAGGTGGACAAGGCAAAGGAATCAGGCATCTGGAATCCAGATTTCGTTTTCCTGGTGGACGAAGAGGCCGGGAAGGTCACGTCGCTCGGGGCGCTGATTGAAGCCGGCAAGTTTGACCCCGTTACTGGCAAGTTCATCAGTGAGACCACTGGCCGACCCATGTCCTTGGAGGAGGCTGTCGCTCAAGGACTGGTGACCTTGACCATCGAACCCGAGAAATACGTGGACACGTCCTCGACCTTGAAGGACTTGATCGACTCTGGGAAGGTCAATCCAAGGTCGACAGAATTTGTAGCTGGCAATGGACTAAGGATGTCGCTACGAGACGGCCTGGCCAATGGGTTCTTGATCATGGGGTCAAAGGTGAAGCTGGACCCTGAGACAGGAGAGGTGTACCTGGTGTCGGACGAAGCCGTTGTGCAGTCATTGGTGGAGGTGAGTCATGTGACTAGTGTGTTTATCATTCTCACTCTTCTACATAGTAAAAGTAAGTAGTAAAGTTCTTTCAAGGCCATGAGGCCCATAGAGCCGGAGCTTATCCTGGTTTCTGTAGCATGAAGTGGGACAGATGATTTTTACATCATCTCCTAGACAGGACGCTAGTCTGTCGTAGGCTTACTTCCCCAGCTTCCTTACTTCTACATGGTTTGTCTTCACTATTTCTGTTCTATCGTTTCATCATGAAAGGCTTCACTTTTTGTATCATGTTGTTGTTTTTAGCTTTTATTTTGAGCTGCTACCGCCACAATATTTTTTTTATTTTTAAAAGGACTGAAATCTCTTTATTGTAATATATTAAAATTCACATTGTGAACTATCCTTCATGTCAAGGAACATTCTGATTGGCTGTAATTTTTTTTAAGCTTTCATCTTGAAGTGATGCTACAATGGTTTTCTTTTTTTTTTTTAACCCTAGTACTGCCCAACTACACAAATGCGTCGAAATAAAAAAAAAAAAAAATATGAAAAAAACCCCCAAAAAACCCATTGAATTCTTCAATTATCTTTGTATGTATCCCAAAAGGGAAATAAAAAAGCTATCATTTGGTGGAATTGTCCCACCCCCACGTGGATATGTTTGAAAAGTCTTCCCTGGCACTCTGGCACATTCCGTTGGGCAGTACTAGGGTTAAGGAGAAACCTCTTTATTGCATATTAAAATTCATTGGTTCACTATCCTTTTAGGTCAAAGAGCATTCTGATTGGCTATCGGACATTGAGAGGGTGTTGGCATCTCAAGGTCGTCCGAGCGAGCGTCTTGAAAGGTTAAAGCAGCAAGCTGAGGATTCTCAGGTAAGAACTACTGGTCATCAGTATTCACTTCAGAGGCTGCAGGCCACTAGATGGACATTGGCTACTTTCTTATGGATTACTTCTACATTGTATGGTTTTACATTAGGCTACTTTTTTTTTAATTACTTCTAGATTGAATGGTTTTATTAATATAAGTCGCACACGTATATTGTAAACTCTGGGAATTCACAATGTTAAGCCTTAAGCAGTATGAAACCATGTTGAAACATATCCAGTTTTTTTAGCATTTAGCAATTGTTTTTGTCTTTGTCTTCATCATAATCATCATCATTGTGATCTTCATCATCATTATCATTATCATCATCATCATATTCATCATCTTCATCATCATCATCATCATCATCATCATCATCATCATCATCATCA
>JBDFRD010053640.1:0-14552 GCA_039654405.1 Bullina lineata | reverse complement strand
GAGAGAGAGAGAGAGAGAGAGAGAGAGAGAGAGAGAGAGAGAGAGAGAGAGAGAGAGAGAGAGAGAAAGAGAGAGAAAGTTTCTCATTGTTTAAAAAGTTTACAAGCACTTAATATTTATTTATAGTTTAAAACATTACGGTAAAGTCTGAAATAGAGGACATATTCTATCTTTCTTCATTATTCACCACATACAAAATATCCTCTTTCCCCCTTTTACCACCTCTCCACACACACACAAACCTCCCCCAAAGAAATCAGTGATTATGGATTGAAATGCCTATTTCATTTTTCTTGCTTTTCTTTTTTTCTCTTTCTACCATTCAGTACTAAAGCATCCCACAACTGATATGTAATGAGTAAAGAGTGAAACTGATGCAATTTTGGGAACTCACAACAGTAACCGAACTCTGGCATTGACCAGTATGGAGCCTTTGATGTGTAAATCAATACAGTAATTGTTTGTCTTCTCCCTTACGTTAAATTATTTCTATTTATGAAATTTTAAGCTTTTTTTGCCAAGCATTAATTACCTCCGCAAATTTATTTGAAATGACACACCTAATTTAAGGTCTTGGTACACTTGATTAATTTGATGATCAGTTATGCTATGTTAATTAGAGAAGGTATTAAACTGAATAAACCTCTACTCTACAATAAAATAAACATTCTGAAACCAAAGACTACATAGGACACCTTGTTGACTTAATGCAGTGTATTCACATGTAGGACAACAGAGGCTATGTCCTTCAGACAAGAATAATAAAGCCTGATACTATGCCCACAAAGGTCAAACTACAGAGAAAAAATAAAATTTCAAAATATTTTAATTGTTTCATACAAATGTTGAAATGCTATTCTCTCAAACAGACCAAAATTTCTAAGTTTCCTGAAAACTAAAATCTATTCAAGTAGGACTTGCTGTTTTGGTTAAACATTTTCTCAGGACCTGCTGCTATTTAATACTTCACTCTTGTCATTTGACTGGCTTCATTCTTGTCAGTGCCAGTCTAAATAAACATTTTTATTTCAGAAGTATAAATGGGCAGAATAATGCAAGAGAATCTACCACACAGCACCAGCCAACCACTCCCCACAAACATAACGGGCAAGGACACTGCATCACTCACCATATCAAAGTGTTTGTATTCACACGAGACCAAAATATATATAAGATCAGCTGAGCTGATTTGACTAACAAAGATTATTCATGATGATCAGGAAGGGTGAATGGTCACTTCCTGGACCAAAATGTTAGAGAACAGTCAAACTGACCAGAAAGATAAGGACTGAAGGAGAAGAAACTACTGTGACCAACCAGCCTCAAAATACAGTTTAAAACCGATGCTTACACATTTCGAATACTCTCACAAACTGAAGACAGTTGAACAACCATTTCTGGAGAGGGGCGAGACAATGTTTTGGAAAGTTGCTGACAGACATAAACTGGAATTTGCATGAGAAAAGTAAAGTAGAGTGAGCTAAACACCAAAGCCACAGGATAACAAGTTGACGGATTTGACAAGACCTGAAACATGTCAGAACAGCTGATAATCACAGACAAAGTTTGTAGGAGAACAATAAGTTGTTAAGGCTGACTTCCCGCCCCTGCTCTCTGTTTTTCTACCACTCACTTATGTATTTCTTCTTACAAGAACTCTTCAATATTTTGAACATTCAAGCTGAAGAAAAATCCATGTCCATGTCATAGCCTTCATATTATGAATTAAATGATATTTATAAGAAACACCATCTTTTCAATTCTCTCTGCTTCTGAGAAAGTGATAATGGTAAGGGAAAAGTTCAGGGGATTGGGGGAGAATGAAGAAAAGAAAAGAAAGGTAAGGATCAATGGGGAATAAAGACTATGAGTGGTTCCACATAAATATCTTGCAAAGTAATATTTTGAAAATTATGATAATGTTGACACATTTCACATAGCCTAACCACTAATAAAGAATCAGACAGTATTTGCATAGCCAAATATAGCGTCTTATAAAAATAAGCAAATCCTATATGAATAAAGTAACTGTAAGGATTAATGTGCACAATACGTTAAGACCTTTTAGCATAAGATAAAGCAATTAAAATTTTTTATTATTATTATTTTTTATTTCTCAAGAATGTAAAGGCGATATGAAAGCATTAAAATAAAATAGGTTTTCTATCTTTTTGTACCAAATCTGATTTTTGGGTGAATGTTTAAAAACAATTTTTTTCAATGGTCATAATCTTCTAATCCTACTACAATAGATCTACACTTATACTTTTTGCACTTTCTTTTAACAAATTATGTTTTTAATATTTTAACACCATTACCAAAAACATATGGACTCTACTAATTGAAACATCAAATACAGGCAGGCTAGCAGCTTGCAAACAGAAAAAAAAAAGAGTAGAATTCTTGGGCAAGCAAGCACAAAATGTCTGTCACCCAACTAATATGTGCCTTACAAACAAATGTGAAGAGTGATGATGCCTTTACTTGTCCCATACCCACAAATTGCAACACAGGTGAATTATTCTGAGTTACAATTACTCATGTGAGAGACACACCTGCACTCTTCTGAGCGATGCCCTTAGTTGTGCCATATTTTCAATTCCAAAGTAAAAGAAAAAGAATCCTGTAAGACGAATGGCATCCAGCAGGCCAAGGACTAGGAAGAGTTCACTTGGACCAGGAAATCGCTGATGTTCCTCACCATGAACAAATGCCATTAAGATGGCAAATGCTATGCAACGTGAAGACATTTCCATCAGTGACAAATTTACTGTTCTGATACCAGCTGCGTACCTAAACAACTTGACTTCGTGTCTGTAGAATCCATCAGAAAAACAAAATACTAATATTCGAAATACATGAAACTGAGGAACAAAAAGTCCATACATAACACAATAAAGAACAATTATGGGATAACTTAATTCAAAAACAGCTAAATAAAAAAATTGTCAAATGATATTTTTCAAGATATTTTTCCTACTTAATATCTTTGTTAATAAACTAGCGTTTAAATAAAACAAGCTGAAATGGTCACTGCAATTTGTATCATCTTTATTTAGAGACTGCCAGTTATGTTTAAAAAGATCTCCAACCGTCACCCCTCCCCATACCTTCACAAAAACTGGTACAGGGTAAATGTACAAAACAGAAATGGGTACACAGATTATTGAGCAAAATGTCTTATTCCAAATTGAAGGAAAACATACGAGCTCTCTGTTAGTTTTATTTTTGGCTTCATACTTTTGGTAAAATTGTCAAAAGACAAACAGCATCTTCTTGTTTGCTTTTCGAGCATTGGACGCATTAAAATCTTATTTATCAGACACTAACTTGAATCTTTGATAAACGCCCTCAATTAAAATCTCCACCATCTCTCCTTTAACAACAAAAATATTCAGAGGTGTTTCATTGTCATAAACGCACTAACGTGGAGGAAAGTGCATGCACAAAAGTACAAAAATCAGTGAAAACAAGAAATGTGCAGATCAGTTCAATCATTCCAGGCATCAACTTGGCATCATCAAAAATACGACTAGTGACAACTGGCACATATGGTAATGCAGGCAGCATACACTGGAAAGCAATTATTTAAAAAGTGCTGGAAACTTTCAATCCTAAAAAATGCCCAGAAAGAAAATATGCTATTTAAATAGGTGTGTATCTTTAAAAAAAACCACAACAAGAAACGATATGATTAATGCAAACATGATCCAAGATTTTCAGATACATCAATTATTCAAACGAGTGTCATAAAACAAAAGGGACCAAGACCTGTGTAACTTCATTAAGTTCAGAAATTTTGTAATAGGATACCGTTCCTAGTGAATACCGGTGCACAGAAATATATTAATAAAACATTGACCTCCTGACCACCGTGCTTGTAAAACGTAAAGAAAGTGAAAAAAATGCACAAACAAATAAAAAAAATAAATTAAAACCTGATTATAAAGTAAAAGGAGTAACAACCCCTCTCTCTCCTTCCTTCTAAGCATTGAAATCAAATCAATCTGTGTCTACTTTAGCAGGTGCTACACAATGTTGCTTGACAGGGCTTTTACACCTGAATACAGCTGACAACTGTGCTCCATATCAGCAATGTTATTGTTCAAATATTGCTCACAAACCTATGACACTATTCTATTACAGTTTGGGAAGTGGAAAGAGCAGAATGATGTATAATGTGTACATTATTTGGCAGTTATTGAAGTGCCACTGTATAAACATTACTTTGTATCAACTCAAACTTCACACTTTCATTGTTATAAACAAACACATCCTTTACCTGCTAACAGAGCACACATAGATATAACTTTCCAAACTTTTAGAACACTTTCAGCAGAAGTAAATAGATTAATCACAACAAACCATGCTTCGTTAATTACATTTAAAATGTGTGCCTTTTCAAAAATCTCTCTTGAAAACAAAATGCCCCAGTGTTAGTTAATGACTGAGCACATTGTCAGTTCTATTGAGATCGACTTACCTGCGTAGATTTGATAGTAAATTTTGAAATGGCTGTTCCCAACAGTGCATTTTAATGATTTTCATTGCCATGATTACTTCCGTCATAAGTTGAATTCGTTTGTCAGAATACGCCCCTATACGTTTCCTGCAAACCATGAAGCAAAGAATAAAAATTAACAATGACAAGATAACACATATGATGACAACAATGAAATATTGTAAGCACTGATTTTATTAAAGCATACATTAAATTAATTTTTTGTTCTTTGAATTTGTGTTTAGCATTTCAACAATTGCGGTTCTTTAAAAAAAATTGAGACGCGACATATTTTGACAATAATTCAATTTATGTAACTGTCTTACAATTACACATTTGATTCCATGTCGCTTACAGAAGAATCCTCTGATACAGAAAATAAATTGATAACTTGACGATTGTCTCTTTTCCATATTCTTGAAATTAAGTAAGGGGGAAAAGAGTTGATACTGGAAGAAAATTTCAATTTCATAAATCTATTTGGTACCTTATTATGCGGGGCGTAAGTTTCACACGGAGTGTGGGCATGGATATGTGAGCATACTAGCTTTAGGTGCTACTTTTATTTCATGGCTTTATTATGCAGCTGATCACATAAAAAAAAACACATTCCAAGCTAAAGTTCTGCTACAAAGAATAGGAAATCATGAAATATGTGAAGATATTTCAAACTGTCCAAAATTTCTCACTGAATAAAAAGAAAAGGGTGGAAAGTAGAAATCATATTTTTTAAAATCCTTTTTTTATTTTTTATCCTTGGTCTGTCATATTTGGAACCAAGTAGTAAATATGACAAATATGTTATTTAATCCGGGAACTATATTTACATCGCGGCTCTCTATAAATTTGAGAATCCGATGGGGCATAAAGGACAACAGCTGTAAACAGGTTGCACATGACACTGCTATTATTAATGAATAAAATCAACAGAACATTCAATGCATTTTGATTAAATATAGAAATAAGAGACAATGACAGAAAATAATAATAAACAATATCTGGATCAGCCTCAAACGAAAATTGCGAGTACACTTTACAGGCTGTGCCATGAAACAAAATCTAACTTGTAGTCAGCCAACGGACACTTACAGGAGATACAGTACATAAACTAATTATTATAAATCGAATTTGGAAACTGACTCGGATTACTAATTTTTATAGTTGCAGCAATCGTTTTATCAATAAAAACAAGCCAACAAACCTAGTGGCCCTATGCTCCACAGGGAGCCAAGAGGAATAAGTAAAGTTAGTCAACAAACCTCAGCTTTCCAAAAAGACTGGATAATCCTGATTGTAGTGACATCAATAAAGCAACAACAGCAAGACCCCACAAGCAGCTGAGTCCAACTTCTCTGTACATCAAGTATATTGCAATGATAACGGAAAGTGGGGAGATCCAGAAATAATGAAGGAGAGGCACAGTCTGAAACCAGATAAATGTGATGGTATGAGAAAATGATGCACAGATGAAGAGCTAAACCTTTAATTCAGTTCTTGTGTATGTTTGTAAACCAGACTATATATTATACTTCAAATTCCTTAGTTTCTTATTTTGTGTGCTTCATTTTAAAATGATGGCCAGTTTTTAATGCCACTAAATATTTACAGTGTACAAATTTGCTTGTGTAGGCTCTTTCTCCTCTGAGATTTCCAAAGTACATTATATATGGATATAACTCTGAAAATGTTTCCAATACACATTTATAGATCACCCATTGCTGTATTTCCATCAAATTTTTTTATTAAAAAAAAACACCCGCCAACAACAACAATAAAAATTAACATTTAGTCTTTGTGGGACGAAATGTTCCTACAATGAATTTTGAAATTTGAATAATTAAAATACAGTGAAATTACGAAATCAATGTACCAAACACTAAAAAAAACAAAGATATGTTCAGAAACTGAAAAGTCACTTACGTCACTGAATTTCTCAACATCAGTTGATAGATGGTTAACAATTTGACCAGCTGATGTATGGTAAAGAGCCTTAGTACTTAACGTCAGAACCTGGACAAAACAGGAAATTGCTGAATCAATGTATATTTTCTTCATTTTTGTTTTAAAAAGTAAACGATATAAAAGTCACAGTGTAATTGTAACAAGTTATTTAAAGTGGTACGACATATAAATTAAAAAGATACTGATGTAAAATGGTCCACAAACAATTGAAATGGTAGCGCTTGACATTGACATTTGCATAGTTCCATATAAATATAAAGATTTTTTAAAATATATTTGCAATAAACCTATTGCAAAAAAACAACAACAAAAAAGAGGAAAAATAAGTCGGTTCTTCCTTTCTTTCTTTTTTGAAAGCGAAACGGGTAAGAGCTAGGAGCGATCCCGTATGTTGTATAAAGGAGAAATTAAATATGTCACCGTATATGTTTTTATTAATTGTGTTTAAGTGTATGCGTGTTTTTTTTATTGTCTCAATACCTTTCTGTAGATGAGAGCTCCCACTGCTACTTTCATCCTCATTGCCACATGCTGCATTACGAAGAAGTAAAACGGATTGAGAACAACTTGTAATAAGGAACTTCCACTCAAGCATGCCCCTATGCCATATGCAGTGCTTGTAGAAACTGCATCCACGTCACTGTTGAAATACCTCACCAAAAGGCCAATAAGGTATGGCTGGACCAGCTTGATGGCTTCCTGGAAAGTTCAAGTGTTGGTCACAGATGATTTTAGGTTACATGAATGAAAGAGAAAGGATGATGTGGGTATAAATTAAATGTACAAAACTAATAATAAATTAATTACTTTTTTCTAAAGTGAGGATAAACAAGAAAATATACATTTTTGAAAAGGGCCTAAAAACGTTTATTTTTCTGAAGAAGGGAAAGTGCACAAGGGACAATGAAAACAAAATGTTAAAACCAATTAAATGGAAATCCTTGATCAAATCAGTAATTAATAAAATTAAACTTAGAAACGTATAACTTCGTCGAATTTGCTTTAGTGCTTTCACATAGGTATACATTGTGTTTTTTTAAGGTAAAAGAACAAAATTACATCATAAAAGAAGGTGAAATAATTATAAACCATCACCATTTTCATACATATTTGGGTGAAGAGATTTAGCTGTATATATATAAAAAAAAATAATAATAAAAGGACACTTCAGACCAGACTAGACTGAAAAAAAGGGACTGATTAATAAAAATAGCTGACATCTTAATTTAAAAATTTCTCCTCGTAAAAAACTAATTTAAATGACAACTTACACAAAACATGATACAGAGTCCAGGTAAAATCCATTGCCATTTGAATGCAACGAGTATAGCTTGTAGTAAACTTGGTGAGTCCCCTTCTGCATGACGCTGAACTTGTCGTTTCCATAGCCTAAATACAATAATAGATAATGAGATTAAAACAATTCCCTTTGCTAAGGAGTGAATGGAAGTGGTCTTTAAACAAAAAAAAGAGAAGAAAACATGAATTAAAGATTAATTCTTACAATATGATCACTTTATCTCTACAATATATATGTGATGTATTGAAGATCAAAAGAACAATCAAGTAGAGACTTTTTGGTAATCATTCTAGAGTGAAAATAAGTCTCAGAATGAAATAGAGAATTGAGAAAATTAGAAACTGAAAAAAAAAGATTGTTTTTAGGGAAAATCAGATGTGTATAACAACTGTGTCAATTTTAGTGTAATTAACTTTCTTTTTGGCTTTAATCGAGACAATTTCTGCACTAACACTAAAGATGTCGACAGACTGATTTAATTTACCTGCCCAGTTTGGATTCCAACAAACGTGACCTATCTTGTTTCGATGCCTCGCATATATTGACAGGTGTTAGCTCATTCTTGAAACCCAAGTGAAACAGTGCATTCATCCACCTGTGTAGCAGATTTTAAGAATCTAAGATAACCATGCTATAAAGTAAATGTCCTTCAAGATTTGTATGATACTGATATCCACAGCTTATCCCAATTTCAATTGCCTTAAGTAGAACAGATTATTTCTTCAGGATACGACGCTAGCCAATCATAAATTTGCTTTTCCAGTAGAATCATTTGCCACCCAATTTGCATCTGAGTAACAAGATGGGAAAAAAAAACCCAACTACTCAATACCAAAGACTGCTCTCCATTGGACCCCAGAGGGAGAAAGAAAGCGTGGGAGGCCAAAGAACACCTGGCAGAGGACAGTTGAAATGGAACTGCAGTCCATGGCCCTAGCTGAGGGAGGATACAAAAGGTAGCCCAAGACAGGCAGGAATGGAGGACCTTTATTTCTGCCCTACATGCCAGCCGGCATAAAGGGCAGTAAGTAAGTAAGTAACAAGAGGGAAAACCACATAAAGTGTCACAGCCCGATAAAATAAATAAGTTATGCCTAAAACTCATATAATAATTTGTAGTCTAAAACACAATAGCAATAGAAAGTAAAAGATGTACTGATTGATGGAATAATGTAATATAATAATGTAGTCATACATAACTGTGGTTCGGCTTATGTTACACATGTATAATGATGCCAGAGCATTTTATCACTTAGTGAAATGCACTTTTTATAAAACATAAGCATAATTTGCTGAAGTAATGATTTCCTCTGTATATTATGCTAAGTATGAAAATTTTGACTACTGGTAACTTGAATATAATCAGCAAACTGCTACAAGTTACTACAGTGCTTTAGTGTATACATTTATTATATTTGCTTTAAAGTAAGTTTTCAGATCTTATTAACGGTGTTTATTTTTGTTTTAAATGAAAATAAGGTTTTCTTCAGAAGCTGAAATGTTATTCTCCAGAGCGGTTTAGCTGGTAGTACTGCAAGAGTCTGTCTACTTGTAACAATATATAATTATAAGATAATATGATACACGCCAAAAATAAAAACCTGTAATCTTACCAAAATGTGATCTTTGACAAAAAGTTGGCATCATCATAAGGACAAGGCCTCCCACTTTCCGCCATGATGAACTATGGGTGGTGCATCATTGCCTGTTAAAGGAAAGGACAAATTGCTTCATGATTAAATTTTGGCTTTTGCTAGATAATGGTCTTCAACCAAACAAGTGCATTATAATTTGCTTGAGAAGCAAAAAAAAAAGAAAAAAAATCTAATTAAAGGCTTACAAACAAGGTGTGGCGCTACTTTTATCCCTACTTTCTTACTAAAATATTGAGTAAAAGCTTTTGTTTGCAAATGTAAACACAGAAAGAATGCACAAAGATAAAAACTAAAAAAAAAGATGTGCATTGTGGAGAGGACAAAACATATTATATACTCAATGAATCATCAGTAATATCTCCAGGGCCACGAAGGGGCTTAAACAAATATATCTTGTTTTTACTAATTACGCTTCTTGTTTGACCTGGCCTAAGCCAAGTATTGTTTAATGTATCTCATTTCTAGAAATGCCAATTACGCATGTTTTTTAGAACACAAACTATATGGAATACAGTGTGGTAGTATTATTTTTTTTATTTTCACACACTGTAGAAATGCCATTCCTGTAGATAATGAAGTGCGTGTATATGTGTGTGTGTGTGTGTGTGTGTGCATGCACATTTCTTTAGAGCATAGGCCTACATAAATATATTACAAAATGTCTCAAGATACATGTATGTAGTTTCATGGTTTACCTATTATTATTCTTATCATTTTCAAATTCACCAAGATCAATATTAAGAATTTGTTGTCCAATTTTCCTCAAAGTTGTGTATTTTTTAAAACCATAAAAGTCTCTATACAGTGGAAACCATTTATGACAGGCACAGTTATAACAGGATATCGGATATAACAGGGGTGGTGTTAATCCCCGTTTTCATCTTATTATATAATCATATGGAAAGTATATAACTGATATAACAGAGGTTCAAAATAGCCTAATCGGTTATGAGAGTGATACATCAGTCTCCCCAGCTTCAAAAATGCCCACTCAGGCCAGTCTAGTCTAACGCAGTTCATTGTTTGGCCATCGCGGGCCAAGGGAGAGAGGGGGAGGAGGAGTGACACAATTATTTCCTGAGACCAGGAAGGGGGAGAGGGGGTAGAGGTGGGGTTGATTATGTATCCAGTATCATGCCCCGAAGCGTGAGAAAGGGCCTGATGCAGGCATGGCGAGGTGATGTACAGCAAACACTTTGTCTTTGTCTGTGCAGTCTGGACTGTGGTGTGAGTGGGCATGAGTTATGAAACAAACCAATCACTGGCATTGACTGGCATGGAACATTGAGTGGAGTGGCTTTTGTATTTTGATTATTTCCCCTGAAATTCGGGTTTTACAGGAATCTGATATAAAACAGAAAAATAGTGCAGGTCCCAGCAATCCTGTCACATCAGGTTTCCACAGTCTATAAAAAAAAATTTGCATTCAACACTATTTTTGGTATATAATAATAACAGTTGGTATTGTCACTATCACTAAATTTTCAAGTACAAAAACCCACACATGCCCCCCCCCAAAAAAAATGTTTGGGGGTTTTATTATGAAGAGATGAAGAGAAAAAGAATGCCAAGTTTCAGGGATGGCGACTCGAATTATAAATAAAGGTCACATGACTGCTCATAACTGGTCTAGAGCATGTCACGAAGGCCAGGAATAATACATTTTTTTAAATTTCAAAAATTATTAATATCAATGACAAGATCTAGTCTATTAGATCCTGTCATGGAAATTCAGCTGAGAAATTTTACATGTATGAAGATCTGAATGCATCATTCATCATTCTTGAAATTGCTTGGTCAAAATTGTGTACACTATAGATTATGTTTGTAAAAAGTATGAGCTTGATGCCCTTTCAAATAAAGGGAAATAGAGCCTACAATATATCTGCAAACTAGTAAACATCACTCCCCAAATGTTTTTTTTTTCATTTAGCTTCCATGTATAATAATGGATGATGGGATGAATATATCCAGTGACCAATGTCCAAAAGTAGCATTTTATTATTTTTTTTAACCAAAGGAAAAGTTGTAAAAGTTGATAATCTACTGTCCCTTATTTTTAGCTTCTGGCATATCTAGCATAATCTGCTATCAGTCTGCATCATTAAAATGTGTGTAATTAGAATATACTGTAATCCTACTGTGTTTTGATCCTCTACAAGATTTTTTATTGTGCCTGGCTCCAAATGGACAGTCTGAGCCTGCAGTTTGAAAAATTGCTTTTGAAGCGTAGAGATCTAGAGTCTATATGTCACTTCAGTTAGAATCTAAGTAAATGCAGCTCTAAATTCAATAAATTCAATGATCAATTATAAAATGATTTATAGATCTAGATCTAGTCTATGGTCATGTCACTTTACTCAGGACCTAAGAAAACTGTATCTAAATTCAACAAATATAAGCAGTTGAAGAATAACGGGTCCGAGACTATAATAAAATAATATTCTGTAATCACTGCTACGTTACCACAGATTAATTTAACAAATGAGCATGAAATGCCCGACAAATTATCGCAATGCAAATATTTCACAAGATCTAGGCCTATATTGTTTTGAAGTTACACACGGGTCTGAAACTCTGTATTTTAATTTATTAGCTCAAAAAACATCTCTTCACAACGAAATGATAAAAATCCGAAAACTGGTAACTGCCATTTAAAAAGTGTTTTATAAAGCAATCTCTCACCGTGTTGACTTCATTAAGTTGCCTGGAAACATGATTTTCATGCATAAATGATGTTTTGCTGCTTTTTAATATATCAATTTTTATTTGCTCCAATTGTGAAATTAAAATTAGCTACTTTAAGTAGGTGCCATTTTAAATAAAATATAGAAATTAGGTCTAACAGCCGCAGACTATGAGCATGCCAATAACATCATCAGTTCTTGCGTCAATCCCCACATTTTCATTGGGCTTGGTATACAAATGTAAACTTGTGATCATTGTTTGATACCGCCGTGTTGTCGGCGAGAACTGATACCAATACCAATTTTAACACACACAGGACGGCCCGAAGTACTTTTTTAGCCCAGTTAAAATACTTGCAATACGATAGTTTCTGATGCATTTCATGCCCAATTGTTGAATTTAACCACATTTTCTCAGGTCCAGACCAAAGTGACACAGACTATAGACGAGTATAGTTATAGATAGTCTTTACCTTAACTCTATAAATAATAATACAGTAGAGCATGACTATAGCGGATAGCGGGACTTTTTATTTCCAGAAGAAAAATCCCGCTGTAGGCGAGTTCCCGCTATAGGAATGCAAAGGGAAATTACCCTGGACTGGCCAATCACAACGCTGCACAGCTGACTGCCAAGTTTGAGCCCGCCTACAGCTCTCCCCTCCCTCACCCTCTCCCCCCTACACACACACACCACTCCCGACCCAGTACAGTGACTAGGCCAAGAGATAATGAAGCCTGGCACGGATCGGTCCGCGATGCTTTCCGGAAAAAAAAAAGGAAGGTGTCGCGCTTTATTCTGATTCTTCCTCTAGATAGACTCATATAGGCTACTGGTTACTGCTTGCTCGATTTCTCCTGCTGTATCCAAGTTCGGGCTTTCCCTTGCCCCGTTATACCCAAGCACATGTAATTGAGAAAAAAAGGAGATTCCGGTAAGGTCTCGCTGCTATAGAGATCTATTGTAATGTTGAGCACTTACTGTAATAACCTGATATTTAACACAGCATCAGCAAGAAGGGAAGTTGCATTTACTGGAACCGTCTAACAGATCACCCTGCATCATAAGACCAACATAAAAATAAAGGCACTTCACTGCAATCAAGCAAATGTAAAATTTACAATACAAACATAAATATTCTGTCACCGTCTTTAGCTCTGTTTCATACGGTTTGCATGATCCAGCCATTACCAGTTGACTTCCGCTTCCTTGTAAGTTCTCCTTGCCACCTCGGTAGGCCTAGAGCTTGGCTTGTTCTCTAGCAGTCCTCTTTTTGGTTAGAAAATCACATAAGTTGTGTGAAAGTCTCTATGGCAATAAGGACGCTTTCCAGTCTCGACTCTTTTACTTTCTATCACCGTTTTTAGTCTGAACGAGCGAAACGGTTTTTGACATGAAGTTGTAGAAACAGGCCTATTGAAAAAATCCACAATAGAATCATGTTGTCAACCAATACCTTCAGGCTGACATCGTAGTGACTTTGCCACTTTGAACTTTTGTTTTCGGGTCAAAGTTTGGGTCTTCCCATGGGATCAGGAAGTAGTAAATCATTATCGTCGCCTGAAAACATGTTTTCCTCAAGAAAAAAGACCCAAAGCAGGCACTCATCTGCAGGTACTATTCTAGTTAAAGATCCAAGCTGATGATCCCAAAACAGGAGTTACAGTACAATTATGTTGTTACTGTTACGGCTTGGCTTCAGGCCCAGTGTATTAAATTAGATCACTTTGAAAAACTGGTTGTAGATTTAGAAACCTAGATCTATAGTCTGTGTCACCACCCCAATCAACGTGAAATATATTCATACTATTGAAGCATTTGCGTAAACGGTCTCCTGAAAAATCGAAAGGGAAACTGGCTGCACTTACCGTTCAATTCGTGGCCCTGACATATTCACAAATGTTGTGTTTATCCGTGAATTGAGAGACATGTGGAATGACAATGTTAAATTTTGTCAATTTGACCGCCATTTTGTTGCGTTTTTTCATGTTTCCACGATCTTTGGAAGAGCTCAATTTGTTGCCAGGGAGATACAGCATAGGCCTAGCAGGTATGGTAATTAATTTCTTTTTGGTTTGTTATTTTTTGTGTGCTAGTTTTACATTGATTAAAACAACCAAATAATATTTATAGTAACTTCCTGTTCATTGTTTACTTCCTCATGGACAATAACACTGTGCTGTGTGAACTAGATTTTAGATCATGTAGATCTAGATCTAGATCTAGAATAGACCTAGAATCTAGTTAGTAGCCTAGATCTAGATTTAGATCTAGAATCTGGCTAAGCTATAGTACTTTAGTCTTTAGTTAGATTGTTCTGGTCATGAAAAATAAATAGAATACAAAAATAATACAAATAGGGCTTACATTTACATGTGTAGTCTACTGTCAATACCACTATAAAATGGTGTGTCATGAGAATTCAAGTTTTTACATAATTATCAGT
>JBDFRD010053529.1:753-14553 GCA_039654405.1 Bullina lineata | reverse complement strand
GATGATGATGATGATGATGATGATGATGATGATGATGATGATGATGATGATGATGACAATGATGATGATGATGATGACGATGATGATAATGATGATGATGATGCTGATGATGATGATGACAATGATGATTATTAAGTATGATTATTTCATTTCTATAATTTAGATTTATTAAATTAATTTACTTTGGAGAAAGATAGCTCGAAAGAAAGCAGAAAGTAAAGAGGGGAACTCTTCTCCTTGACCTTTGCCCTTGGCGAGGTGAGTTGTAGCAAGCCTTATGATGAACACTCACTTTTTGCAATAAAAATCTATTACTCTTCTCAATAGTATAAACAAAAAAAAAAAAATTAAATATGAGTCGCCAATGTTTTGTTACACTTAAATTTGCAATTTATGAATTTATGAAAACAAAGTTAAGAGATTTAATTGTTTTATAGAGCATGATGTTTGTTCTGAACTATATAACTGTTCTCAATAAAAAAACAAAAATGAAAATATGAAATGCTAATATTTAGTTAATTACGTTAAGACTAGAAAGATATTGGCCCCTAAAACATCCTGTGAGTTAGTGTTATTTCATAACACAGTCTGCTGATTCATATCCAGTCATTTGGACACAAAGTTTGAAACATGCTGGCTACTTTCTTGATTTCTTTACCAATGCCTCAGTACATTTTCATTTTTCATGTTCTAAAAGACTCTCATAAAGTCAAAAGCACAAACTAAACATGTTTTATGCCTGTGTAAACGGATTTTGAGCACAATTATGGGACGTCTGTATATCAACACTGATAATTCTTATGCACTTCTCATTATAGCTGTTTATCCTTGACAGGTAGGAGATGAAAAGACATGTTACTACAACTTCATGTTATGTAATGTTTACAAGCTTCATCGTGTTGTGTGTCTTCAAATGCCAGCATTTCCTGGTTTTCATGAAGTGAAAATCTCTGAGACTGATCCTAGAAAAGTGGGCATAGAATGAAGAGTTCTCTTAAAAAAAAAAATTGACCTACATCCTCCCATTGGCGCTTCAAGACACATGACTTCTTTTGACACTTTAGGCCTTTGAAGGTGAAAAATTGATCAGTCTGTCAATTTGCACTTTTTAATAAGTGCTTAAACTTTAATATCTTTTCTTATACATAAGTGTAGTATTGCCCTTTGTCCCTTCATTGTAAAATCATTTTGAATGAATCTGAAATTACTACTGTTATGTGGCATTGGTTATTGGGCAATTTCAAGACTTTAATCGTCATTTTCTTTAAAAAGTCGTTCTGAGAGTGAGACTCTTTTTCACTACAATGTTTCACTAATGGTAGACAGATAATCCTATTATACTTGCTATAAAATTAAAGTACAAATTTCATGGATGGAAAAGTTGATGATGTGTGTATTATTTATAAAGCTGTTACTGCAGACACACAGACTGTTTCCCTGTAGGCCTATAGGTTTTTTACATTCTTAAATTCCTTTTCAACTCCACGGCAAATACACAGTAGAAATACACTGCGATTAGTGTTGATTTGAGAAAACTGGTTGAAAATGAACAAAGAGACATTGTGACACTATTTTAACAATTTGCAGTAAAAAGCAAAACTAATTTAGATCAATAAATCCATGATAAAAGTATTATAACTGTGTGCTGTCATTAAGCAATTTTCACACTGCTTGCTTTAAAACTTTCTGTTGACAGTAAGGCAATGAAAAAGGGCGTGTGTGAAGTCGCCTTCATAGTGCTCAATATTGAATGAACACACACAGTTGTGTAAAGGATTAACAAAGATTCCTTTTAAACAGACACGTTTCCTTATGTTGGAAGGAAAATGTATTCCTTACCAGTATAATGTTATGAGAACACTACTTGTATAGATATTTTTTTGTGGCAAGATATTTTCTCTTCTTTCTTTTTTTAGCGTCAGTGATATTGTGGCTGGACAATTAGCCTGCTGGACCTTCAACCAGAATGTTGTGCTTTCGAATCTTGGTCATGTTGATCCAGGTGTTGTATCTGAAGGAAAGATCCTTTACATAATATTTCCTTTCCCCATCTGGAAGTGGATGATTTTACCAGCATATTCTGCTGTGGATGTAAATGGCTTTTACTTTTAGTTCAGGCTTTCTTTCTGGGGCAAAAACATCTTGCTTGTCATCACTGTGTATTTCTTTTTTTCATTTTCATCGGGTATGAAAGGCCAGTACCTTTTCTTGAGATACAACTTGAGGAAGGGAAATTTAATACAATTCTATTTTAAAGGTTATGGGGTTAACTCTTTTTAAATTGCATTATGAATAGAATTTGAAATCTTAATGTCTATGTTAAAATTCCTGTATTATTGCAATTAAAGAAAATAACATTTTTATGCAAGAATCTATGGAATAAATATGTTATATGCAGAGCAATGTACATGTAATACATGTACAGTGTATACCATAGTACCTGGCTAACAAAAATGCTATAAAATTTATATTGAATTACTGTTCACATAACCATTTGGATGTCCACTGTTATAAGAAAGTATGTATATCAAAGTATTCCATTATTTCTCTTCTGGTGAACAGTGTCATAATATTATCTATTTAATTTTATTGGTTATACTTTATACATCTGTACATCTATTTGGAATTTTATTTATGCATTTCTTTTTTTTTTGGCAAAATCATTCTATAGTTATATGTTGTTTTTCTCCCAAGCAGATTTGTGGTAGCTTGAAATAGAAAAAAATATTTCTGAACAAATGTGTCCTGCGTTTTTTTTTCAAATTCTTAATATTTACTATTTACCTTGGTATCTTTGTACCTGGAGCTTTTAAGTTTAAGACAAGGTAAATAAGTTTAGTTTTCAATTTTCTTTAAGAAGATATTTGTTAATGATGATATGTTTTGAAAAAGTCAAACATATGAGTGGTGCAAATATGGATCAAGTAACTTTTCTTATGGTCTTTTCTCAAAATCTGCGTTTCATGCATTGACAAACAGCTGTGAAAGTTTCCGATTGCCATTGAGATAAATTTCCACATTTTTCATGCCCAAGTTTGCCAGGGGATTTGGTGATATTGTAACCAGAAAGTAGCCATCTCATCATTGCTTTTTTAGGACCTGCGGCCATAATAATATGTTGAATCCGCTCTACAAAAACTGGGAATTTTTATGATGTATATACCGGTATATATGTATTTAATATATATATATATATATATACACACATATAAATAAAACTGTAGGCCTACTATTGCTTGAAAATGTGTAGCACTGTGGCTGAATGGCAAGTGCATTGGACTCTCAGCTGAGAAGCTTAAAGTTTGAATCCTTTCTGATTATATTGTGTTGTGTCTGTGGGAAACATACTTTTTTCTATGATCCGTCGTAATATTTGCACACTTCCAAGAAGGGTAATAATATGAGCATACACCTCTTAAAATTTCTTCCGCTCACCACTCAGATGCCACATGGGTACCTGCGTATTCTACTGGGGAAATAAGACAAATGCCCTGTCCAAGAGGCATCTGATTGTATCATCCTCCCCATTTCATCATCATTGCCCCTCACCCTTATCAGGGTATAGGCCACACACAAGGGATTTCCACTTTATTCTGTCCTGGGTTAACTTTGCCAGTTCTGACCATGTTTGTCCTGTTATGGATGGGTGGATGAGAGGTTTTCTTGCTGGTTTGGATGATTATTAGATATTTTTGGTACGCTCTGCTTTCTCTACCCATTTGTTCTTCCTCCACTCCCTCCTGCACCCTTGTCTTTCTGTTCCTTCACTTTCTTATCCTCCTCCCCCTCCTCTTTCTTCCCCTCTATCTTCTCATAATTCTCTGTTTCTCTCTTTTTTTCCTTTCTTCCTCTTCCTCTTCCTACTTCTACTCTGTTCCCTTCGCCGCTCCTTCCCTTCTCTTTCTGTCCCTCCATCAGTCATTCGCTCGTTCTCTCTCTCTCCCTCTCTGTCTGTCTGTCAGTCTCTCTCTCTCTCCTTCTCTTCCTCTTCTTACTTCTACTCTGTCCCCCCCCCCGGGCCACTCCTCCGTCTCTTGTTCTCATCCCTCCCAATTCATTAACAGATCTATGGGCAGAAATTTTTCTTTTTAACATGTTCAAACAAAATAGACAATCTCACTACCCCTGAAGTTTCCTGGTGTTTTGAAAGTGATATCATAATCTGTGGCCACACCAGGACTAGCATTTCAAAATTCTACCCATGAACATCTCACTCTCTATTGGACTGCAGGTCAGACTAGTTCCAAACGTATTGACCATGTCTTTCCTTTGGAATAAAACTAGGTAGAATGACGGAGAGAGGAACAGCGCCTCTAGGCAAAGCTTTGTTTCTAAGAGGGTGCCAAGGTAAAGCAGGACTACAGCTTCTTCGATTGTCTGTAATAGACGAAAAGAGCCATATACATATACCCAGTATTTATCTTCCTCTCCACTGATTATTCTATCATTTTATCCACTCCTGGAATGTATCTGTTTCACACCTGGGTAATATTTTCCTCCCCGCACCTGCATTTATCTGTTCTCCCCCCCAACCCCCAGGACAAAAAGGCTCGACCCAAGAAGGCAGTGACCAAGGAAGCTAGCTTGCTGAACGACTCGACCGACATCTTCAGCGATATTCCAGAGGTCAAGGCCAAGGAACCAAAGAAGAAAGCGAAGAAGGTGGTGGAGAAGAAGAGCGTGTTCAAGGATGATATTGGTAAGAGGGCGGGGCACACTTAGGATGTGTTTGCTTGCTTGCTTACTAACTTACCTACTTAATAAACCTGCTACACACTTACAGTCTGATGCGACAGTTCATGGATAAAACTGATAAAATCTAGGTGGCATTGGAACTGTCACGCGGATTGGCTAGTGTGGATAGAAAAACCCAAGAACCCAAGTTATTCCAACGGGCGAACCGAAAAATCAGACCGTGCTTGACTTTCTGGTGACAGTTTCGACTGTCACTGGGAGTGGCCACGCCTGACATGAAAAAAAGCTGTACAAACTTTTTTAAAATCTTGGTCGAATCTTTTCAAAACGTACATATTTGAAATCAACTTATTAAAATTAGTAAAGTCTACGCGTAGATTCCCCGGTTTATTATTTAAAAACTTGCATTTTTTAAAAAATTGACTCGAACACAACATTGGCGTTTGCACATAGATTCTATTTTTTGTAGTCACAGTTTGCCTCCTTCATTTGACGGGTTGGCGGGCGACAAGTGTAGTGTGGATGGCACGCTTACCCGTTAAATGACAGGTTGGCGTGCCACAGTTGAACCAATGGAAAGACAGATGAACCAACATAAGTTGGAATGATAAGTGTGTAGGGCCCTTTAGGCCCTTCGCTCCATTCAGAGCATAGGCCATCAAGAAGGTCTGGAAAGAAGATTACTGATGTACTGTCATACGAGTGGTGAGAAATTGCGTGGTGCAGTACATGACCACGTGTTTCATGTGGACCCAGTCGAGCTCTGAATCTAGTCTTCAAGTGCGATATTCAAACATAATAAGTATTTAGGTTGGCAAGTCTATGTTCTTCTGTGCTGCGTTTGTTTTGCATGTAATAATTGACAGCGTCCATGACTGACAGTAGGTCTAAAAAGGGTTTGGGAACCACAGTAATGAGGTTAAGTGAAATTCCAAAGTGACCAAGTCTTTATCTCTCTTCTCTCTTCAGACGATATCTTTGGTGATACTTCAGCTGCCGCTGTTAAACCGAAGAAAGACACAAAGAAGAAAGCGACGACACCCAAAGCTGCTACCGTGGACACTGATGATATATTTGACGATCCACTAAGCTGAGGCGGAATGATGTCATAGGACGTGAACATCGGAAACTGGAGCCTCGTACAAAAATTACAAGACAAGAGACTTTCATTTTGTGTAACAAGCAGCCATTTGGACAAGATGTAGAGTCAAGATAGTCAAGATTATATTTTAGAGACATTGATCAGAAAAGCAGAAGAAGAGTTTAGAACAATTTTGATTTTTGTCCTTTCATTTTTTTTAAAAAGTCTATTTTGTATTTCTCTGTAATTTATGCCAGGATTTGTCTTTATTTCTGTCTTTGATCGTCAAACAGACATGGCCATCAATATTTCTCTCAATATCAGCACATAGTGTTACCAAATTTTTTATATCATTTGAGTTTGAAGAGTCATTTTGTTGAGATTTTGTAGAAAACTTGCTCAGCTCATGTAAAAACGAGAAAAAAAATGTACTTTGGATTTCATAGCATCAATGTCTTGCCTATGATCATCAAGTCTTCAGTATAGCAAAGCCTAAGTTAAATCATCACCTCAGTTTACAATTGTCGTATGTCCACTCAATTCAGTTTTGATAAATTGCGTTTGAAAGAAATTTTGGTACATGTATTATTGTGGACATACGACAAATACGTATTGGAATGTTCACACTTAAAGTGAACTGATGGTCTTGAAAATACAAAGACATGTAGTAATAGCCTATGGAAGGCCTTTGATGGGTTTAACTCAGATTTTGTGAAAAGTGGACATACAACACTTGTAAACTGAGGGGACAAAATCTTTCTTACTTAATTCCCGTGGCTCACTGTGGCGCATAGGGCGGCATGCTACATCAGTTTGGGAAATTTTGTAGTACAATATGCTTGTTATTCTGATGATTCAGGGTACAGTGTCTCATAATACACAGAACAGAGAATGGAAGTTTTTGAAGAAGACGAAATGACAAACAACACTGTCGTTAGAGGAGACGAGAGGAAGCAGCAAAACAATTTGGATTTTGCTCAGCACTTGTTAGACACTCATTCTTGTCTCCTTGTGTAATGCTTCTCTGTGGGAGACATAATATTTCTCTACTACTTACTCAAATCTGCTGATCAAGTGCCTGTCATTCTTTTCTTTGCTTTTTTTTTTTTTAGCCCAACAGGCAAAGGGCTTTTGTTCTGTCTGTTGTGTTTGATATGATTTACTTTATTTCTGAAATACGAAAAAAAAAAATTAACTGATGCAAATCTGGTCTTTTCTTATTTTTTTTTTTCTTAAAGATTTTCTCTGTGCGGCAGAGCACCTGTGTAAATGATATGAAGAACTACTGCATGCTTGCTGGATAATTGTGGTGAACATTTGATGGAGACAGAATTCATGTGGGAACATTTTTTTAAAAATTTTATTTATTTATTTATCCATTTTTATCCCTTTAAGCTATACACGTAGTGCGTGAAGAAATGAGCTTGCAAAGGGCTTTCTGAATTTTATTTTTTCTTCTTGGTAAAGATATTATGCAAGATTTATTAATTAATTTTTTTTTCATGTTCTTGTTGTCCATTCATGTATTTGTTTCCAATGGTTTTTACATTTTTTTTTAAAGTTCTGTTTAGATAATTACATTTGTACTCGTTAATTTGTTCATGGGAAAATGTATCTAGAAGTTTGTTGGCATGTTTCTGAGTAATTGTAGGCATGAAAGTGCCTGGGTGTCTGACAGAGTCTGGGATTGTGTGATGTTGAATGAGATTGAGTAAATATGACTGCAACTCTTAGTAATTCTGAGTGAATCTGATAGAGTATGAATGAGTCTATTGGAGTCTGAGTATCGGTAAAGATTGAGTAAGTCAATTAGAGTCTGAGGGAGCCTAATGGAGTCTGAGTATGTCTGTGAACGTATCCATGATTTTTTTCAGAATTTTTGGTTTACGCGTTTAAGAGAAACCGAGCATTACACGTCGGAAAGTTACTCTTATTATAGTATGATTATTATTATTATTATTATCATTATTACCGGTACTATCATCATCATAATCATCATTATTATTATTCTTATTATTATGCACATAATCAATTTTTTTTTTCCATTTTTCCTCTTATTTACATCTTGTTTCTTCTGAATACTGCAGAAAGGAGAAGTTGTTTATTTTATTACTATTTTTTTAGAATTTTTTTCTTGACTATCCACTTTTTGTTATAGTTATAGCTATCTTTTTCCTGAGAAAAACTACAGACACAAAGTTTTCTGGGCGGTCCAAACTTATGAAGGTAGAACGTTGTTATATAAAGGACCTATAAATACAGTGTATTCAGCAATTCCTCTATCTTCCAAAACACTGCCATAGTGACCGAGTAGTAGCTTCACCAATAGTGAAACCAGACACGTGTTGGCTCATAAACCAGTTTCAAACAGAACTTTTCTTTTTAACCCTTTCACTGCCAGCTATGTGTAGCAAGTTTTTGTTCCTAAACTAGTGAGAAGAATTGGGTTAAAGAATCTGTTTCAGAGTTCTCGTGTTGATTTCACTGTGAGAAAGAAGTGGATATTGTGTTGATTAATGTTTAAGACTTTAATTAAGATCCAACGAAATAAAACCACTGATGTTGGCAATGAGCAAACGTGCCTCTCCCTTTGCACTTTTGTCGATAGGTGAATTTGGTAGTGAAAGGGTTAAATCACTGAGATTTCCTGTTAGAGGACTTGGGGGACCAAGCTTTCATGTCTAGAAATGACCGCTATTGAGTCAACAGTTACAACATTGGAAGGTCCAGTGTAAGTCCAGTAGCTGAGAGCAAAAAGGTTTTTCCAATAATTCACACTTAGTTTTGCGCTTGGTCACTCGTACAACGAAATATTATTATTATTATTTTTTTTTTTTTTTTGTATGTGTAAATAAATAATTTAGTGAAACACATGTTTTATCCCAAGCAGGGCATCATTGACATTGTTGGTGTGTCATGACATTTTTTTTATAATTCATATATTCAAGTTCATGACTGTCTTAACGTGTTAATTTTGTTTGCATACACTTGTTGGCGTTTTTGATTTGACTTGTTTCAAAAGATTTTTGTGAGCCATGGTTCCATTCTGCATAAGTCCTGTGTGATACTTTGTTGCAATAATAAGCGTTCCTTCAATTCCCATTACTCGCATTGAGATTAGATGGATGTTTGTTCTATTCATGTACATATTTATATCATACTTGCTCATTCATTTTACCTTATCATCCGTTGGTATTCAGTAATCGTCTATAGCGTTGTGGATATGTCTGTAAATTGATTCTGATCTATTCAGGTCTGACAGATTTCCAATGTTGTTGTTCTTTGTATTGCAGCCATGTTAATTTTACTGTTTTCTGTCTTTCTTTTTTTTTTATTATATTGAAAATATACTTGAATCTATGACTTATTTCAGATGTCGCATAACTTATAACGTATAGTGTTATGTTTTTGTTATGGACTTCCCAAGTCTGGTTGTACATTGTAAGAACAGTTAACTGTAGCTTGAAATATGTGACATAGGATGTAATTAATGGTACTCTCCTAAATCAGAGGCATCTCTTTGTAACACTTATTTGTTAAAAGTTGATGGCGAATTTGGAATCAGAAAAAAATGGCTTATTCTTATAGTATTTTTTTCTTTCTCACTGGTAAAGTGTGAGATTTGAAATTGGGCTCATAATTTGAAATTTTTTTTTTCTGTGTGGTTTTATTTTTTTTTTTTTTTTTGATAATTTTTCTGCTGTCTCCTTTTTTTTGATAAGTTGCATGTTGTATAAGACACGAATTTTGCTGTTAGTCTGGTTATGTGAGCTTCCAGCTCTGTGTTTAAACATGGAGGAAAGTTACTGTAACCAGTGAATGCATTTTACTTTTATGTTTTTTCATTTTTTTAAAGTTTTATTATTTCCTTTTTTTTTTTTCTTTTTTTTTTTGGCCTGAAACACGTCCACTTCACGTACTGCCTTTACAAATCAAACGTAGCCGTCTTCAATGAATGACATAATTTGCTGTAAAGTGTCCTGGTCTGTCATTTTATGCAGCAAGAGAAATGATCAATTAATATCACTACTAACTACTATTTCTGTTTTTTCTAGAGAAGATAATACTATTTCGAGTGTGCCATACCCATACAAATGTGACCTGCTCTATAGAAAACTCTTTCAGGTGTTAATAATGATAGAAACAAACTGAGTTTGCCTCAACTCTTTATGTCCCTCAGCCAGAGACACATATACACAGTGATTCATATATAATGTCTCTGTCTAGAGTTTAAAAATAATGTAAACTTTTACCTAGCAATGCTTTATTAATTTCAAAAACTGACTTAAATTCAGCAATTTTACTTGTTATGTGACAAGTGCCGTGGATAGGTACTTTGTCATTCACATTCTGTGGAAATGGGATTTTTTTTTAAAACAAATGCTGTTTTTTGTTCATTTACTTTGTTTTACTTTTTTCCAAACACAAACAGGGACATGTGGAAAACTGTGTATATTACCTTGGTGAAGTCTCTCTGAGCCACAGCGAACAGATATTATGCCGAAGGTAGCCTCGCTTTCTTGATTCTTTGATTCAGTTGATTTTCTTAATGCTTCTCTTCTTATCATCCAACATCTAAGAAACATCAAAGTGGTTCAGTTTGTGAAACGAGAAGGCTATTGAAATTACCTGGCTCACTGTTTCTGTGTCCGAGCAGTGCTCTTGGAATTACCTGGCTTAGTGTTGCCACGTCAGAATCGGCTATCATTTGGCAGCACGGCATGAATGAGGAAACTGAGGCAAATCGATCTAGGTGTTCAAAATCTTGAGGCGGAAAAACAAAAAATGTCAGTGTTCCAATGACAAAGTGCCTTATATTTACACTAATGCTGTGTTATGGTTTGAGAATGGCATGGTTCTAATATTCCATTTATATTTTAAGAAAAACCTTGTGACGCTATAACACAATTTTCTTGCTCTTCAGAAGCCATATGGAGACAGTAAGGATTACATCAGAAATATACGTCATTATGTAATCTGAAGCTGGAGATTTGCTTTTGATTCTGTGTTCAAGATCAGATCAATCTGTGTTTTTTTTTGGGGATGGTTTTGAGACACATGTATACAGTGTATATTGTATTGTGTATGTGTATGGAAGTATTTTTTCCTTCTCTTCTACATTCTTCTTTCAGTGGATGACATTTCTCAATAATTTATCCGTACCGGTATTCAAAATATCTGGTCTAGGAGGTGCTCTGGATTTAATATAATCTCTTTCCCCTTCACAAAACTGAAAATGAATGTAGCTCCAGCTCTTTGGGACTAATGACTAATGCCCCTTAAAGAAAATTTAATGATCTTTTTTAGAAGAATATCTGGATTGGAGAATATGAAAAAGAATTACACTAAATTTTACAGAGATATTTTAGGAAGCCGTTGAATTAAAAGAAGTCACAATACAGAAGTGGAACTAGCCTGCTCTCTCTCTTTGAAAAAAAAAAAATAAAATGACGGATCCAGGACTTTATTGTGGTAGGGTATATATTACATGCTACGTTCTGAAAACATCAGTACATGTATTTGTTAGCAGTTGACCTCAAATGGGATATTAAAGTAACTATGTTACATGACAATGCCAAAGACATTTCTTTTCACCTACTACTAACTGCGTGTTGCAAGCCCACGAATTCCTGTACATAAGGAAGAAAACCCAGATCATAGTTTGCTTCCCTGCTTAATCATCAGCGCTGTTTATGTAAAACCAATAGGATATTTGAAAACTTGGATGATAATAATAATAATAATAATAATGATAATAATAAAAATGATGTCTTGTGTTACCAATGTTGGTTAATATCCTTGAAATAACTATCCTGTAGATTCTACTGCTGCATAGAGCAATAGACAGTACCACACTCATGAAATTATTTTCATGTTCAATATTTTATATTAATTATTATATTCTTGTCCAATAAGAACCATTTCTTATTTATTTGTGCACCGTTACTGCTGTTACTGCTTGTGGACGTTATCATGCATGAAATCACTTGAAGCATAAACTCCCAGACTGAGACATAGGCCCCCCCTGCACACCTCAAGAATATTCTTTTACTTTCAGCACGCTTTTCTTCCCTCTCTCCCAAATTTAGCGACATGAGTTAACAGCAATGTAGTGACGTTTCTTGTTCACTCGAGTGATATATTGAATTATTATGTTTGTGATATACAGCAATTGTTCAGATTCAATAAATAAAAATAATTATACAATATAATGTGTTTGTGTTGTGGATATTTTTTAATTTGAATCAGTGAACCTTTAAAGTAGCCATGTCTGCATACACAACAGTCTGGCACACACATGAGATAGTTACTTACTTACTTAATCCTCTTCGTTCCCGGAGGAGCATAGGGCTGCACATGAGATCATAGAATAGCCCTAAATGGGCTGCTTAAAATGCGACTTTTTAAAGCCTTTCTTGCTTTCTTCTTTAATTCCTCAAGCTACATTGTAATACAATGGACTACAATGCTTACGAATAGAGAATATAAGTTGTTTCAACATCCTACATGCCTAAAAGCTTGAGGTTACCTTAGTTTGAAGAAGAATAGACAATGATACTATATCACCTTTTCATGAGGATGCTAGTCGTAGACTAGACCTGCACACTTCATACTCAGGTGGAGAGTAAAAATATTGTGTAAAAGTAAGTGTCTACCCTACAGATGCAACGCAGGGCAAGGATTTGAACCTGCAACTCTGTAGCAACGAGTCTGCAAGCTTCACCATCTGACCATGTCCCCGCTTCCTTCAGCTTTAGAACATAAAAGCATTTTTACAGTAACTTCAAATTTCGAGTCCGTTCACAGCAAAAAGGAAATGAAAATAAAACAAGATTTCATTCACATGTGTACGTTTCATACAAAAAAGTAAAAGTAAAATTCCTTCAAGGCCTAAAATGGCCATAAAACCGGAGCCGGTTTCTGTAGCGTGGAACGGAACAGATAATTTTTTAAATATCTCCTAGACAGGACGCTGGTATGTCGTAGGTTTACTTCCCCAGCAGAATATACCGGTACCCAATTCGTGTAAAGTGTCTTTCCCAAGGGTACAACATGAGGACCCATGGATTAGGAGTCCTACACTCTTACCATTCGACCACCGCCCTATGTTTCATACAAGGCGAGACAATTTCCAACCGAACAGTTAGCCTACGTTAGTCAAGTGTTGAATTCGATCCGATCAGTTGCCTAGACACTGCTTCAGTACTGGAATGAAGGTAGGTATGATACACAAGCACACATGCACGTACCCACCCGCACCCACACATCCATACACACACGCATGCACCCCCCCCCCCCACCACCACCACCACCATACACGCACACATCATAAAAGATTATGTTTTCATGTTCTCATTAAGATGCCACAATCAATATCATCATCATCATTGACCCTCACCCTTATCAGGGTATAGGCCACACACAAGAGATTTCCACTTCCTTCTGCCCCGGGATAACTTTTCCAGTTCTGACCATGTTTGTCCTGTTCCTTCCATGTCTCTCTCCACACATCTTCCCCATGTTTCGCTTGGCCTTCCCCATTTTCAGGCTCCACTGCAGTGCACAGTCACAGTGAATATATATCACACAATAAAAACAACACCACAATTAATTAACAAAACTGAGTCATTAAACAGAATCATTATTTTACTCTTAACCAATAACATGTTTCTCAAATGAATATATACAAGTTTATAATGCAAGCTTTACATGAAAACTCAGGACATCGATAAATAAGGATGTACCTTCACAGCAGCAGTTGAGCAATAGACGTTATATTAAATGAGAAAAAAAAGCAATCTAACTTTCTCTGTTTGAATGATTAGGAGCAGGAAGAAACCTGACAATGGAGACAGCTTTGTAAAGCGTTAGTTTAATACATGTAGGCCCACAGTACATATACTTCCTAAAGGGGATAGTAACTTCAACACCCCTCCCCCCCCCCCCCCCCCAAAAAAAAAAAAAAAAAAAAAAAAAAAAAAAAAAAAAAAAAACCAAAAAAAAACCCCCCCCCCTTCTCCCCC
>JBDFRD010053418.1:0-14554 GCA_039654405.1 Bullina lineata | reverse complement strand
ACAGAAACAGGTCAGTACAACTTGTAAAAGAGCATTTTGAAAAAAAGGTTTCAGGTATTATTTAGATTCAGTTTAAAAGCTTTGGAATTTACTGCATTTTAAACATAAGTTCCTAGATTTTTTTCAGGATAAAATTACTGCATAAGATAAGGTATATTAATAAAATAATAATGCCTATTAAATTAAATAAAGGCTTGCAGAGAAACTTGTCATCATATACCATTAAATAAAAATATGAAGTCAACATCCTCAATTGATTCCTTTTACTTTAAGCGATTAATTATGACTTTTTGTCTTTTTTAATACAGAAGTCCAAATGTAATATGTCACCATATATTTACGAAGTATTTTTGTTTTTTGTTTTGGAATCCAACTTAGGTCATAGCTACATACTATAGATCTAGTCATATATTTCCTCACTTACCTGACATTCTCCACTGTTTCCTTGTGGCATTTTAGATCATGTCAAAGATAGGGTATCTTAAGCCATATTGTTACAATGTTACAAGCACTCTGTCTCTTGGAAATGACGTAATAATTGTCTGTTCTGTCACTTTACAGAAACCAGAAAGAACTTTACTTAGTTACTTTCGAATATTCAATTGAGGTTATTAATTATAGTTATGGGCCAAGCAGTGGCTGATAGTGCAGCATTGCTAAGAAACACAAGACCCTAGAAAATGGAGATGATGGGAAAACTTATAGCTTTGTAGTGCTTTGTGTAGGCTGTCTTAAAATTAATGTCCTCGGCTACTGGATGTTTAAAAAAGGAAAAGGAAACTTCCTTCAAGGCCTATGAGGCCCATAGTGATAGAGCTGGAGCTTATTCCAGTTTCGGAAGCGTGAATCGGAACAGATGATTTTTACATCATCTCCTAGACAGGACACTAGTCTGTCATAGGTTTACTTCTCCAACAGAGTATGCCGGTATCCAATTCGCACCTGGGTGGGGAGAGAAAAAATGGTGTAAAGTGTCTTTCCCAAGGACACTACACGGTCGCTGCTGGATTCAAACCCAGGACCCTTGGATTAGGAGTTCTACGCTCTAACCATTGGGCTACCGGGCCACCAGCGTATTGGAGACTGGATGTCTACACTATAATATTACAATTACATTATATATGTACTGCTAGATGAACTGTTCACAGTACGGTACATGTATTAACTAACAGTATGTACATGTATCTCTAAAATTACCATTCTTCTCATTAACATAAAATTTATGTCACAGCTCAAGAGGCAAAGAACAGAAGACAACAAAAAGAGGAAACTGGAGAATCAGCGAAAAGCAGAAATTGTTCAAGTGGTGAGTTAGGAAAACTGATTGCAGAACAACCCTCTCCTCTCCCTCCGCTCTCCAATGTTTAGGCATCTTTTAGAACACTTTGACTTATTGTAGCCTAAAATTAAATTTTTTTTTTTAATCCTTTATCTACTACCAAGGCTTGAAATTTCCTGCCGAAGTGACTGAGGTTGTTAGTTAGCCTTCATATAGATGCCAATAGGCAGTCCATATACAGTGGAATCCGGATAAAGTCACCTCGCTTGAAGTCAACACCTCGCAGCGGTCCCGTTTTGTTCCTTCTTTATTTTTAAGTAACTTTTTTCGGATAAAGTCAACGGTCTCAGCGCTATTTCCACTTAAAGTCAACACCATGTAGCCGAATTTAAAGGTGGGAGAGAGTGCTTCCCCGCGGCATTTTCCACAACCGTTGGTCTTGTGCAGCGTAATTAGAAGATATCTAGATCGAGTTCACTCTTCGCTACTTCGCTTCGCTGGTCGGCTGGTCCGTCGGTTGTTTACACGAGGGAATATCTGATCGGTCTTTACCTGATACGTATCAGATGCTGGCAGCTCCTAATCAGGGAAACTTTTTTGACACTAATTCGTCATTCACCAGCTGTCCGTCCCAGATATCAGGGGAATTTTTTTTTGCACTAATTCGTCATAATTCGCCGTGTGTCTGAGACCAAAGGAGACCGGTCAACCCTTCTCGATGTTTCTTCAAATGAAACGGGGATGTCAATCAGACAAAAACTCCACCCCTAACTGCTGTAGACAGATTGAGAACGTAACATTTTTTAATAGGTTGGGGGGGGGGAAGATTAGAGCTTTAAGTGGTCAGGGGGCTGTCCGATGAATATTAGCCAATGAAATGTTAGTACATGTACATGTATTTTGTTTCCCCTGGAAAATGTTTTCTAGGTCAGCATGGATCGATAAAGATGTTAGCCCGTTTGTGGCTTTGCTCAACTGCGATTCGCCCGTGCAGTGAAACAACTTCCGTTTCACTGCTTACCATTCATCGGGGTTGTGCTAACAAGGGACATCTGTTTTTATTATCTTTGGGTTTTGTCCCTTGAAAATGGATAAAGTCAACACTTTTTTCGGTCCCGAGGTGTTGACTTTATCCGGATTCCACTGTATAAGTATTTCTATTTTCAAATTCAGCATAGTTTTTTATTTTGTGTACTTTGTGAGGGTTGGGACTTATTATAAGTCCCTTTAGTGTGCACCGGTTTTGTAAATAAATGTAGGCCTAATCATTTGGTGAGTTATTTTTAAAAAACAACACATTGGTGGTTTTTGAGATTACATGAGAAAGAAATGTTTCAATAAATTCTGAGTTGTGTCCCTTGAATTGTATGGATTTGTACATTGTATTTGTTGATTTGTATTGATTTTTACATTCATTTTTAACTTTGTTCTTGTTTTAAACTATTTCAGATAAAGAATACGTCAAAGATCAAGAAGATGAGGAAAAAGCATCTCCGCACGGTAGAGACAAGATGATGAAGAGTTTATCACTGAATGTGATCTTTGTATTTTCAATGTTTTCTGTAAATATACTGTAATAATAAAAGAAACAAAAATACATTGAATAAAAATTGTTTCTCTCCTCTTTCATGAAGATACTGTTGGCTGTATGAAATAATAAAAAATATTATACTGTACTGAGCAAAGCTTGTAATGAAAAGGGAGTTTATTTTTATTTTTTTTAAACTGGTTGAAAATGTTCATCAGAAGACCATTTATTAATTTAATTTATTTGTACTGTTATTTATTAATTTAATTTCCCCTCATGATAGGACTGATGCGAATTTTAGGTAGGATTTGTTCAGCTTATATTTAAGTCAACCATATCATTGGTTTACTCTTAGTTTTAGCCAAAAGATGCCTGTAAAACTGCCAACACTAACAGTACATAATATTTTGTTACTGAAACAGCCTGGAAGCAGGGGAATGCTGTTAGCACAGGGGTGGGAAAACTACAGCCTATGGGCAAAATTTGGCCCTCCAGTTTTGTAGGGCCGGCGGAAGAATTTGGCAAATAAAAGAAAATACATGTAAATAAAAAAATTAATTACATGAACAATATTTTATCAATACATGTACATGCATAACCAGTGCTAGTTTTTGTAGACGTGTACAGACACAAGTTAAAAGAAAACTGTTTATTTCCATTGTTTTTTTTTAATTTAGTTTATTGGAGCCCTTATCCAAGGGTCCAGGGTTCAAATCTGGGAGTTTACCGTGTGGTGTCCTTGGGACAGACACTTTACACCATTTATCCTTTCCCCACCCAGGTGTGAATTGGGTCCTGGCAATAAACCTACGACAGACGAGCATCTTATCTTGGAGATGAAGTAAAAATCATCTCTTCCGCTTCACACTATCAAACCGGGATAAGCTCCGGCTATGGGCCTCATGGCCTTGAAGGAACTTTACTTGCTTTTTAAATAATGCAGTTTATTTTTTTGTTGCATTTTCCTCAGAAAAGAAAAAGGTTACTATTTCACACAGATTTAAAAATCGCTGTTACGGCTTAGTCAAAGTAGCCTCTGGTCTGAAAATTTGCCTATCCCTGTTACCATCACTTTTTGTTTTCCTGAAACTCAAAAAGAACTGACACCAAATATCAAAATATTTATGTCATTTAACACTTGCTAGAATTTGAATACTCAGTTCAATGAGACCGAAGTGCTCATAAACTAGACCTCTTAAATGCACAACTTCAAATGGAGGGCCCTTTATCCTCTGACTCTGAGGGCACTTTCTTCAATACAGCTGAATTATAGGCCTACATGTAGATCTATGCTTTTTCAAATTATAAGTGCATTTGAATGGAATATGTGTAGGCATACAATGTTTCAGGAAAATCCAGACGTGATTGCTGAAGTGTTGTAGGTTTCTACTACATATAATCTACATGTGTATTAGTATTAGATTATATGTAATTTCCCTTCATTCAGATTCATTAGACTTAGACCAATATAAAGAAGCACCGGTACACATAAACAACACAAAATTCTGCAAACAAAAATTAGTCTTGTGCTACATGTATCATGTACATGACATAATTCTTCCTCCACTCTCTGGTTTTTACTTTTACTCATTTTGATTGTCTCACTTGACAAAATGGCATCTCAAGGATTTCTCAACAAATGTTTGGTGGACTGTCTTGATCACTGTAATACTACTATGTAATACATGACATTTTATTGACATATAGTATAGTATTGTAGGCTACCTATGGGACCGAAATGGCACAATCTCAAATCAACAAGTCAACAACAGAATCATAGAAATTGACATTTTAATTGGAGAAAAAAATAACCAAAAAAAAAAAAAAAAAACCATCATGTATTAATTGTCTACAGGTCTAAGTCATTCAGTCATCGGTCAATTTCACTACTGAAACTGAAATGTTTTTCATTTTCTGCATTGCTAATTTCAGCAAAATTACACCAAAAGCCCAAACGATCATAGTGCTATTCTCTTGCATGCTCCGAACTACCTAACCACCCCATCTTAACCAAAAAAATAAAAGCACAACATATTATTATTAGGTCATTTGTTTTATCATCCGTAATTGAAATAAGAAATAAACACTGCATACACTGCTTTTACTGTTTGTTAGAAATTACAGTGGAGTCCACCTACGCTGAACTTGCCAACTCTGATGATGATCTACACTACATGTATAAACAAAATACTGCATAACAACAAAGAGTACTGTATTGTATTTGCTGGTGAGGAGAAATAACTAGCAACAAGTGGAGAAAGCTTGCTCGATTTCTCTTGACTGGCAAGTGCGACCAGGAAAGCCAGAGAATATCGACATTAGTCATTAGGATGAGAAATGCTACGTGTTGTTATTTCTTTAATGTCTGTATTCCGGTCCTGTCAGCGTTCAGGTCTGACATCACCAAATGACTGCCCAGTTTGTGATCCTGGAGCTTGATTTTTATAGACTAAGTGCTGAACAGCTACTTGGTCATTATGAGGCTTCATGCCTGCAGTGTCCGCGAAGTGAAGGCTGAAACCCCCAGCCTGACTATGGTGGTGGGCCTCTCCCCCGAGTGGAGAAATGCTATGAAAGGACCTTATATGAGCTAACTGAATATTGCTTAAAATGAGGATGTAGATTGTGATCCTGTGGAGTTCAAACGAAGGGGACTCCACTGTAGTAGTAATGTTCACTCATTACGAAATGCCACTTACTTATACAGTACTTGTACATCTTCTAAATCTAACGGGGGTGAAGAAAAGCTGCTGCTAACTAACTGTGAGATTTGCATGTCCCTTTGAACTTCAAATGTGAGCAGGCAAGAGTATATAATTTAGCATTTCAAATTTGCAAAAAAATAAGGTAACAAAACGAACACAAAGGTTAAAGAAATCAAAGCTCTTATTTTAAAAAATCAAACCGCCATCAAAGGGGGAAAATACGTTAAAAAAAAACATTCTGACCAGCGTATACATGAACTTATCAAAACAAAATCAACATACGTCTTGCACACGGATAAAAAATGTATCAACAAACAAACAAAATAATGGCAATATATGTAGTCAACAGTCAACATAGAATTCAAACCTTACTTTACCCCCTCCTAACAAGCTCATGGAAATGTCCGTCACTGTTCATCTTCTCTACGAATTGACCTCAATGGAGTTTTACTGGAGTTCTGAAATTTTAATACACAAGTACATGTACATAGAAAGCACTCAGAATTGTGCTCAAGCTCTAAAGACTATTTTCATAATTCACAATGTAACTTGAGGTCAAGTTTGAAACAATGATTAAGTAGGCCCTACTTCAACTTGTCTTTTCATATCCATGACACATTTGATCACTTTCAGTCACTTTATCCTACTGGCCCTTATGCGTCATTGTGTGTGCAATTACTCAACGCTACTCCTACTTACATCTTGCTATATAACAATATGTACAAAAGAACTGAAATTTCAAATCGTGTCATCCGTGAGGCAAAGAATACTTTTTCTTTTTTTGTGTGTGTGCTTTCAATTTCAACAAAAACATTATGACCCATCTAAATCATGATTTCCCCTTGATGTTTCATTTATACAAGCTCTGTTGTTGATCACTAAGAACTAAAATACAAAATTGTGTAATCAATACACGTACATGTAGTAAAGAATAGGCCTACTTTTTTTTTTTTGCTTTCAATTTCAAATGAACGTTATGAACCATCTAAATCACGATTTCCCTCGTTTGATTTGATACAGGCTCTGTTATTGACCACTTATTTCTTTAAAAACTCATAAGTGAAGAAAAATAAACCTAAGTTAAACATTGATAAATGTAATGACAAGAAATCTGGAAATTTTTACCGTACTTAAGGTACATGTGTATTAATATTAAAAAGCAGTGGTTGGGTTTCGGTTGATCAACAACTTATAACCTAGCAGGTACTGCTGCGAAGCTACATGATGCAAGCTGAATCTGGGAAGCTAAAGCTAATGCCCATCATTCTTTTTTTTTTAAAGAAAATTGTGCATGTTGGTTTTGTTTTGCGCGATGATTATGAAGCTCCATATTTTATTGAACTGAAAACACCAGAAAATTTTGTAAACTTGTTTAGCTGAAATGAAATGAATGACGATTTCCCGGTTTTCTCCTATCTGAATTCTATTCTGTGTGTACAGTTTACATTATAGTTTGAAGTGGGGAGAAAATCAGCAATGATAATGTTTGCATCGAGCAAGGGAAAGTTCTGTGCACTAAATTTAGTCAAATTAACACATTACATACGTATTATTATATCTTTGACGAATGAAATGTGTCATAGACACCCTATATTATTATCTTGATTCAACACAAGGAGGAAGTGAAGGCTTCTTTGACATGAAGAGACCAAACATTTCCACTGATGCAAACAGTTTGACTTTAAACAAATTAAGCTTAAGTCCATCCAGACACAGACAACTCCAAATGTACTGATCTACAATTTCTCCATAGGCACTACTAACACAATGTAGAACATGATGCTAAATAGTTCAAGGTAAGTGAAAAGAGTCCTTTTAGTTTTTCTAAAAATACGTCTAAAATCGCACAAAGGGAGCACTAAGCATAAGAAACAGACGAAAGTGACTTTCACGTCAAGCTTAGCAGGCAAAAAACTTTACCCTTTAAGTTAGAAACAGTAGTCGTCCCGCATTTTATTCAATCAAGTCATACTTTGGTGTGTATTTATGTAAGTTCCTTTAAGGCCAATGAGGCCCATAGAGCTGGAGGTTATCCCGGTTTCGGTAACGTGAAGCGGAAAAGATTATTTTTTCTTCATCTCCTACTCCTAGACAGGACGCTAGTCTATCGTAGGTTTACTTTCCCAGCAGTACATATGCTTGTACCCAATTCGCACATGGGTCGGGAGAGGAAAAATGGTGTAAAGTCTTTCCTAAGGACACAACACGGTCACCTCCCGGATTCGAACCTTGGACCCTTGGATTAGGAATCCAACGTTCTAACCATTCAGCCACCGCGCCACCATGTGTAAATACTGTAAATGTAAAGCCTAAGAAATGGGGTAAAATTCCCGGCAAATTATACATCTACCAGCATGCAGAATTCTCTTCACTCTCCTGAAAAGCTATTACTTTTACTGTTAGTCATCGTACACTATCTATCATAAATTTAAAAGTGATGTGAATTTCTCCATGCTATCATTAAATTCTGCGAACAAAAATTCGTCTTACGCTACATTCTTCCTCCACTCTCTGGTTTTTGGTCATTTTAATTGTCTGCCTTGACAAAATGGTATAACAATTTTTCTCAACATATAATGCCCTAGTTTCATCGCAATCTGTACCGGTACTTTTAATTTTGATAAGCTTTCACAAGCCATTTCAACTAACGAAAAGGGAAGGATATAATTTTACAAAGATTAAGCGATAAGCACCTTTAAGACGCACTGTAATTAGATACACAGGCTGCAACTGTCATAAATGAGATCTCATTTTCTTCATAGAACTAAAATATTCAGATATCATGATTACTCACAGCGATATCTTAGTTTGGTCATAGTGAGTGCATTTAACGACAGATCAGTCCAAATAAAAAAACTAATTAAAATACACTACAGTAACAGCACACTGAAATACAGTCTTTCATCTTTGTTGGACATTTTCAATATAATGCGAAAAGAAATTACTAATGATAATGGGTTACTAGTCTTGCTTGTATCATCATTACAAAATTTTTTCCTCAACCTCTAAGAATCAACTCTAGAAGAGAAAGATTTCGTTTTATCAACAAGCAAAAATATGTGTACTATTCCTGCTTTGTGAAGAAGAGAGCGTTTTAAAAATAAATTTAATCCAAATGGTTTGTGAAAATAAAAAAAGTAAGCACACAGAACAAATACATGTACATACATGTATAAATAATTTCAAAGTGTTTATAGACTAATATTATTACTGTACTATACCGGGCCTACTCTTTGAAATGAAGAAGACAGGACAATGTTCAGAATTCCAATTTTGAAAAGAAAACAATTTGTTACACCAACAGATTGTCAATAAATAATCCAGATCAATTGAGAAGGTAAAAGGTGCTGTCAACATTAAATCCCACAAAATGTTTACCAGTCCATAAGGAAAAACGCTGGTAAAAACAAAATTCTGAAAAAGTAAATCATACACAATGAAAGCACGGAAAAAAAAAACAAAAAAACTCTAACTGCAGCAAAAGAAAAAAAAAGACACCAGAAATCAAGTCGAACAAAATGAGCAGTAACTAAAACATTTCCTGAGCTTGTCAAGAAAAAGAACAAAAAAAACAAACAATGGGCTGGAAAATGAAAAAAAAGTTGCTGGGCTGGTGAACTAGTAGGTACAGAGGCGAATTCGTACAAACAAAACTGTACATCAACATAACAATGGAATCAATAAAACCCAGTTCAAATGATTCATGGTTCAGGAACCCACACCGCCGTGCAATGCATCGTTTCGGAGATATGATAAAGAACAAACGCACATCAAGTTATCTTATTGCAGAAATGTTATTTTCTCTTCCTCTATTTATTGCTGATGCATACATCCAATCATGTCTTGATATGGAATACATCACCAATCAAAAAGAAACGGCAGGTCTTCCACTTATGTAAAACACGCGCACACATTTATCATGAAATATACATACTGAATTTCAAAACGATGATTAATAAGCATTCCTTACTCACTACGCCTCTTGACACATGATACGAACATAAGGAAAATACAAACATACAGCTATGAAATCATGACCTGTTTCTTTTTCTTTGAAACAAAAGTGAGCTTTAATACTCAATAATAATAAAATAATATTTCATATAAAATGCATTGTATTCTTAGATGTAATGCATATCTATTGGGGAAAATCTTCAAAAAAGAATAGAAATGTCTTATCAATGAGCTGTCTATGGTGTTTTTTTCTATGAGTATGCAGATCCTTTCTCAATGAGGTCACACTACATTTTCTGATTATTTGTGACAAGTAACTGAGGCAAAAAAAAAAGAAAGAAAGAAAATACTTAAATTTCAAGGTTAAGATTAATAAACTGACGGAAAAAAAAATAAAAGATTACTGTCACAAACAAAGTTTCCTATGTTTGAAGGACTAGTCACATCTGCTCGAAAGGCAATTTTTTCTGAAGGTTTCAACTGAGAGTTAGAAATGTAATATCAACTTGATGAACAAGGGAAAATTTGGAATGAGATGCACTCCACATATACGACTGAGAGAAAGACAAAGTACAAAGATGCTCCAAGTACGGTACAAAAGGAACTCAATGCATTTATAAACGAAAAAAAACAACAGACAAATTGTAGATTTACTTCATGGCAATAAATAATCAATATCATACACGCGCCCGATCGTACTCTCGTTCAAATAAGAACGCTTGATTTCGATCTCCCTACTGTTTTATGTATTTCTGTATTATTTCAAGATATCTTACAGAGAAGACATTCAGAGCCTTCCCACGGCTGAGCGCAACACATGTACAGCTTCTACGCAACTACTAGGACAAATTTCACAGAACATTGGACACAGCAGACTACCGATACTAATGGTATAACTTTCAAACGGTGACCATATTCACTCCATTCCACATGAAATACAATATTTTATTTATATGGCATAGTGTTGTTTTTTTTTCTTATTTTATTTTTTACACACCACAAGTGATTTTAAAAAGAAAAAAAAATATCTCATAGTGTATTCCTGTTGCACTCACACGCAAAGGACGATTATCTAATTTGTGCAACAAATTTTCAAGCATGATACTGAACAGCATCAAGAACAATATAATTTGCTGAACTATTAGCTAATACAGTTTTATCGTAACTTTCTCGAACGGTGGATTCTACTTTGAATAGGCCTAACTAATAAAACAAAACAAAAACTAGTTAACATTTTCAAAGATAAGCCCCACTTTTCAGAAAAATAATTTTTTTTTAGGTAGTTCTCATACACCAGCTTACACCTGGCAATATAGTTATATCATTGCAAGCATTTTTCTTGGAAAGGGATGTATAAAAAAAAAAAAAGACACAAAAGTTTTCAATCAAAAAAAACCCAACATGTTTATGTGGCACAGTGACTTGGCAGATAAAATAAAATGCATCTTAAATCACTTAGCAGTTTCAAAAAAAAAATTAAAGGATTTATTACACTTAAATTTTTCAATCATAAAGACATACTTCAACAAGTTAATTAAATTTCAAAGAACTTTTAAGACAGTTGTTCTCCTGTATTACAAATAAGTTCATTGTAGGTTTTTACTAAGTAGGAGAGAAAAAAAGCGCCAAACTTAAGCCTCCCATCAAATGAAGGACATTTCAAAACAATTCGTATCTTACCGTTTAAGCTAGCTTTAATAATAAATATGAACAGAAAAAAACGAATAATACCACATACATAGACTACAAAAATCAAGAAAGACAACACCATCTACGTTCATCATTCTGTCATCTTGGGAGGGGTTGGATCTTTTTAAAAACCAACGACACCATTTCCTTAATCTGCTGGTCGTTTTTCACTGTATTTTCTTGTGTGCTCCTCAGCATTCTTCATATATTTCTTTCTGTCTTTGGTGTATTCTTCAGCGAGATCACCGCGAAGTGGATGATCCGGCTCTGGGTCATTAATCAAAGCAATAAGGGAGTTCACAACTGCAAGAAAAAGCAAGAACGTTCTTAGACACACGACCACTTGTTCATTTTAAACACAAACAGGTACCCGGTAAAAAAAAAAAAAAGTAATGTTCCTTCAAGGGCCATGAGGCCCGTTGAGCCAGAGCTTATCCCGGTTTCAGTAGTGTGAAGCGGAACAGATGATTTTTACGTCATCTCCTAGACAGGATGCTAGGTTTACTTCCCTAACTCGCACCTGGGTGGGGAGAGAAAAAATGGTGTGTCTTTCCCAAGGGCACAATATGGTTGCCCCTGGATTCGAACCCAGGACTCATGGATAAGATATCCTGCACTCTAACCATTTGACCATCATACCACCTTAAGTACCCTGACTCATGTCACAAATCACGTACAGGAGTTTCTCTAGGAATAAAGAATACCATTATTTATATACAGTCTAGACGGAATGCTGTCTAAGACGGAAACCTGCTGAGACGGAATCTTATTTCCCCTGTCCAACGCAGAAAAGGAAAGCAAAATTCTCTCCCAAATGAGCAAACCACCCGTGCAAGACAGAATTTATTAGCCAAAGGCTCCTTTAAAACATGTGCCGAACGATGAAAAGTCTTTCATTTTACCGACCGCGGGCAAAAATCGTGGGAGAAAGATTGCAGTCCCTTTGTGCCCTTTGCTGCTGGACCGCCGGAGGCATAAAATACCGAAGCATGCGACTTAAGATTGACTAATCACAAGTGTTGAGACCGTGTGATGTAAAACCATGGTCCCGTCGCCGCTCGATTGGTTTGCGTCCGAAGATTGCCAATGAACCAATCACTGACATATTTCGGTTATCCGGTCTTGGATGCTCACAGTTCTGATATCGCCGACAGAGAACCAACCAATCACAGCTTAATATGAAATACTCCTGGTTATTAGAGACTATGGCAGTCCCCGCCCACCCTCTCCCCTATACAAGCGCCCCCTTCCCCCCGCCCCTGCAATGGCCCTGCCTAATCCGTCGTCGATATCCGACCTGCGGAAAACTAAAGTTAAACAAAGAAACGAACCGACACTACCTGCCTAAAACGGACACCTGCGCAAAATGGAAACTTTTTTCCCTTCCCTTCCGTTTCCGTCTTGGGCAGGTTCGACTGTATATACTACTTATAAAAATTGTATATAATTCTTACTGAGATTGACGTTACTCAATTTTCACCAAATATGTTATCAGTTAGAGCTGTGATAAATACATGCATCACCTTAAGGAAAAAAAATGACTTTAGGAACAAAATCTGAAGGTGCTACCCTGCTCTGCTTCCAAACACATACACACAAACTAAACCAAGGACTTACCACCCCTTTCTTCAGTGGGAAAAACAAATATTTAAACCAAGTCTTCTCTTCCACACTACATTATCCTAGTAATTATCTTGTAATTCTCTCTTTAACATCGCTGCATGTGTTTGTATGTATGGTACTCTAGAAGACAGGAATGTTGATGCGTCTCAAGTGAAGCCCTCTTACTCTCTGCCACCCTTGTATGTCATTTATTTTTCGCATTACAGCCTCACAGCAGCCCTCCATTTTTCAAAGCCTTAATTCTATAGATTACCTTGGTCCGTCTTTGTGGCAGGTTTCCAGTTCTCAGCGTTGATGATAGGGAGGCAGACCTGGCCTTTCTCATCAACATTTGGGTGATAAATCTTTGTTTTAAAGAGCACTTTCGGTGGCTTGAAAGGATATTCTGCAGGAAAGGTTATCTCAATCTTGAAAGCTCCTTTGTTGTACGGTGGATTTTCCTATGGGAGAAAGAAGAAGTAAAGAGTTCTCTTAGTCAAACATTTGCCTTAGTTTATTTTTTTTTAATTTTTAGATACAAGAGGAAGGAAAGAGTGATGATCACTTGCTTCAAGACCAATGCGCTCAATGGTACAAAAAGAGGGTAGCAGTAGCAAGCATGTCAAAGGAAAAAAAAAACTTTTATTTTTATTTTTAAAGTAGTAGAAAAGCAACTAGTAGTCTTGTTTTATGAAGTTTCTAATCATGTGCATGAATTTGAGAATGAACTTCATCTGTTCATTTGTAAACTAACCCTAAACATTTTCACCACAAGCAGCAACTCTTTAGAATATTTAGAAAAAACATTATTGCCGGCATATTTGCATGAAAATGTATCTTTATTTATAAAGCAGCAAGTTAAGATTTTGAAGGGTTTTTCTATGACCGGTCCATGATGTGAAACGTTAGCAAACTTCGAGAAAAAGAACTATAGCTCAAGAAGAGTTCTTTATCTCCATCTTTCTCTTCTGTTTTGTTTTTCCAAAAGCTAAAAGAAGAACAGTTCTGGACAAAATTTATTGAATTTTACGTTTAGTTTGTCATACTGTGTGCCAGTGAATTCAATGCAATGAAAAGTATGACAAAGCCTATTCAAGACTATTTTTTGTTGTAGGCACAAATTTCACTGCGCAAATTTTTGTACTCTTTTCCCCAAGTTTCATTCTTCTTTATTTTGATCAGGCAGGACCATTTAAGAGTTCTTTTGCAACCTAAATTATTCTTCTTATTTGCCAAATGGGTCTACTTTCTTGCACATATAACCGTTTTCTTCACTTAAAAAAAATATCTAAACAGCACTTTTGCCATGCATGACTTTTGACTATTGCTTTGCTTTTATTTTTAAGGTTAGAGTATTAATCATAGCATCTCTATGAGTAGCCTTTTGCTTTCCTTTCATCTTATTGCCTATTTCACACCCTTTCTATTTCCATTTATAAGACCCACCCCACCCCCCACACACACACACAATTTTTCTCTTTTCCTTTTACTTCTCTATTGTCTTAAGACTCGAAGACAGAACATTCGAGTGTTGGTTTCGTTTTTGTGTTTTATATATTGTACATCTTCCAGTCTGACTACTTACCGGGACAATCAAACCATGCCACAAAAGTATATTGGACTCATCAACGTTGATATCCCTAAAGGACTTTCTTAGAGAAGAGTTGGGTGATTTCAAGTCCCCAAGTTCCTGAAATCAGATAAAAAAAGATAATGGTGAAGTACAGTGTAATCCGGATTTATCGACATCGGGTATATCGACATTTCTGATACATGGACACAATTTTAAAGTCCCAT
>JBDFRD010053307.1:0-14555 GCA_039654405.1 Bullina lineata | reverse complement strand
GTCCAGCACACTGTGTGACCTGGAGGTACATGTACTTTGTGTAGCTGTGTCCAGCACATTGTGTGACCTGGAGGTACTTTGTGTAGCTGTGTCCAGCACACTGTGTGACCTGGAGGTACATGTACTTTGTGTAGCTGTGTCCAGCACATTGTGTGACCTGGAGGTACTTTGTGTAGCTGTGTCCAGCACACTGTGTGACCTGGAGGTACATGTACTTTGTGTAGCTGTGTCCAGCACATTGTGTGACCTGGAGGTACATGTACTTTGTGTAGCTGTGTCCAGCACACTGTGTGACCTGGAGGTACTTTGTGTAGGTAATGATGCAATACATGTGTACTCAGTACTCTGCTGCTGGTGGTGGTGGTGTAGTACAACAGAAGGAGTGCAAGCATCGATACCTATGCAGGGAGTCGCTTACATGTATTTAGTACCATATCTAGGTCTCTTCTTTGTTAGCCTGGATCTAGACGAAAGGCCTAGTGCATGGCGAGGCATCACGCAACTCGGTGTGTGTAGTATTGGCAAGTATGGTGCATCGCAATAATCTAGACATAGTACGTCATACAAAACAGTGTCATGGATAGTTTCGCCTTACAATATGTAACCTTCTTTATAACAATACCTTACTTATAACGGTAGTTCAGGGGTGGTCTTGTGAACACCTAATTTCTACCGTAAAGTGGTCATTAGAATGATGAAAATTCACAGGATGCAACATTATCTTTTGTCAAATGATATCAGAAATGGACAATAACTGAGATTTTACTGTACTTCATTTCAGAGCATACACACATACATGGTACTTATTCCGTTTACAACATCACAGGAACATTTTCATGAAATCTGAAATAAAGAAATAAAAAAAACCTTAGAAAGCCGCTGCCTCCTTTTCCTTCTGTCTTTCTCTCTTGTTCTTCTTCCTCCCTATATCTCTTCACATTTCCTGACCTCTGTTCCTCCCTCCACTTAGCATTGTCCATCATCTCCTCCAGCTTCCTCTTTTTCTCCTCATCTGTCAGTTTCCTGCGGAAATGTACGATATATTATATATTTACTGACATATTCAAAAATATGAGTTTCACTGACAGCATCTAATACAGGAATAGGGGAGAGTAGCCCTACACAGAGTCCATAATTTTAGGCAGACACAAAGGGTTTTTTTTTTCATGCCTCTTTCCATTAACAAAGATACAAAATGTACCAAAGAGAAATAATGATTGCAGAAGTTAACACAAATAGAGTTAATATTTAGGGGAAACAGTGGGGGAAAATAACAGTCTTGTGAATAATCACATTAACCACCTTTTTTTTTGTAAGATCGCCATAAAGCATATTGCGTACTCTTGTTTCCCAATCTCTCAAATTTGACCTGATCCATTCCACACCTTCAAAGTTTGCTTCACTTTTGCTGTGAGCATTTACCTGCGGGGAGGGGAAGGCTGTCTTTGGACTGGTTTGGGTTTGGTTGCTGCTGCTAGAATCTGCTTTTGTTTCTGATGCGAAGAAGATGACGAGGATGAAGACGATGATGATGATGACCGGGAACGTCTTGATTTCATGGGTTGTGAATTGTTGCCTTTCATCTGCACAGGATTGAAAATTATCGGTTATTCACCACATTCAGGTTGGAAAGCTGAACATTATACATGTTGTAAGTAATTCCTGGTGGGAGAAACTGGTAATTTTATTAATTGAACACAATTTTAATGAGTTCCAAGCTGGCAATTTGGCATACATTTAATAGAGCTATGATCAGTAGTTTGGTGGCAGAATAGTTAGAGCAATGGACTCTCAAGAGTCAGTCAAAGGCTAACTGTGTTGTGTTCTAAGGAAAGGCAATCTGTACATTTTTGTATTTGTACTACTTTTCTTCTACCCACCCAGTTGTGAATTCAGTACCATGAAGTTCTGCTGGGGAAGTAAACCTAGACAGATTAGCCTCCTATGAGTTCTGGCTCTATGGGCCTTGAAGGACTTTGCTTTAACTTTAAAATCAGTAGTTCAATCTAGTACAATTCATACTAGGTCTATGCCTGACTGCATCAAAAATCAATGGCTTTCTTGTGATGATTAGATCTGATGTAACTGTTTGCTGTTAATGAATGTAAACCATCGCTTTCTCACAGCTAATTAGATGATTTATCTTATAAAATTGTCCCTACACTTTGTGCATCCTAAGAAAGTAGGTAAGCAATTAATCAAAAATGGGAGGTGAGTTGAAAAACTCATGTTCAGCTTACAAAAGCAATCTACAGGGCTACTTACAATTAAGCCATATTGACGACGCTCAGAAACTTCCAAACTCTTCCTTGTCTCCTCTGTCGTTTTCTTTTTTTTTGTATCATTTGATGAGGATGAGGATGAAGATGATGAGGAAGATGATCGTTTCTTTTTTCTGCCTTTCTCTATTCTGCCAGGCGGTTTACCTTTGTGCTTTGGATCAGGGCTACTGTCAGACCTTTTTCTACTTCTACGATTTGTAGATTTTTCATCCGAATCTGAGGACGAACTTTGCTTCCTCCTTTTCTTCATCCTGTCTCTGTCCCCTCCATTACTGCCACTTCTCTTCTTTCTCTCACCTCCTCCCCATTCCCTTTCGTTGTCACTAGACAAGGAAACATTCCTCTTCTTCTCATCATCACCTTTCTTTCTCCTCCTTGCTTCCAGTCCATTTCTAGCGGGTCCACGCACGTCACTTCGATCCCTGCTAAAGCTTCGAGAGCGACCTCTAGATCTTTTCTCACTAATATTTTCACTGTGCTTCCTGGTTCGACTTTTATTGCTAAAGCGATCTCTTGAGTCTCTTTCTGGCTGAAAAGACTGTCTTCGTTCTTCGGGTGATCGCTGTGCCCTGTGGCCTCGCTGTTCGTGTGTGTGTCTTCTACGTGGAGATTCTCTTCCCCTCTGGTCGTTGTGTTGTGAATAACCTGTTTGCCTTTCATCATCAGAAGAGCCCGGGCTTGATCTTCTCCTCCCTCTTCTGTCACCTGGCTGGTCATGTGTGTTTCTGTGACTGGCGTATTTGTGTCTGTTGTCTTCATGACTTGACTTTTCTCTGTAATTTCTCACCGATTTTTTCCTCTCTCTGCCATCATCACTTTCATCATCGCTATCTTCTCCAGCCCTCTTGCCTGTAGACTTTGAGTCTGTCTTCCCCCCTTTGCCATGTTTGGAGGTGAGGATGGTGAGATATTTCTTCATTATTTCATCGCTGTCGCTGTCGTCGTCATTGTCAGAATGTCCACTTTTCTTGCTTTTCTTCTTCTTTTTCTTCTTTATCTTCTTCATCTTTTTCTCTTGCTGCTTCTGCTGATGATCTAACTGGAGGGGGTAGGTCGGGGACACAGAAGAACAATACAGAGTAATTTAATAAATATAATAATTTAAAACAATGTAAACCAACTTTATTATAATTTACAGTTCTAAAACTTGTGCATTTCCCTTCTTGTTCTTCTTGATCATCACAGCACAGCTTCTGACAATTTTAGTTATTTGTGCTATAAAATTGAAAAGACACAACTGCTACCTTTGATATTTTCCTTAATTCCTTCCAATACATCATAGCCTTAACTCTATTAGTAAATGACTTAATTATGTTGTATAACTGTAACTGAGAGCTGATGGAAAGTGAAATACTTTAATGTGATTTACATGATGGGGAAAATGCATGATGAATGTGTCTATTTCACCTTCAGGATTTCCTTCACAATGATACTGGTGTCATAATTTTGATACTGGCCCTGAGTAAAAATGAGTATGCATAGTCAAACTTATGAAAGCCATTTCACTCACTAGTTTCTGGAGTTCCTTCATTCTGATGGGGTTTTCCAGTAAACGCTTCCTAGACTCTTCTTCCTTTCTCCTGTAAGAAGAAATGGTTGGAAAAAAAAGTGGAAAAGAAAACAACCATGAAAACACGGAAACTTCCTTAATTGGCACTTTGCAAAAAAAAAAAAAAAAAAAAAACAACAACAAACAAACAAAACAGAGTATCAAGTTTTAACAGCCCCCAAGTAAAATATTTTGAAGCCAAAAATGTGTATGGTTACTTAATCCAAAAACACTGCAACCCTGGTTCAATGTATAAAAGTACTCACAATGTTTTGTTCATGCCGATAGTCTTCGGTATATATATTATACATCTTGTCTCAAAATGAAAAACTACAACATTGTGAACCCCGCACAAAGAACAAATGTTATCGTCAGCACAGGGTCAATCAAGGAGAGCAGAGAATAATTTTCTCAGCAGTAATATATTATATCAAGTCATAATTTCCAAACTATGACCAAAAGGAAATTTATGAATGTAAAATACTATGTTTGACCTTGAAGCATCAAGCCTATCAAAAACTCAGAAAAAATTACTTAACAATTAAAAAAACAAGCGCACAGAAGTACAAAATGTCATACTTGATAGCAAACAACGGATCTTCTCTCATTTTGGCTGCAACATCAAGTGCAATGTTAGCCTTGATTCTTTCACCAAAGATGACACTGGTTTCATCTGGAAAATGAGAAATAGTTCATTCAGCATCACTCTACAGACTCAACAACAGTAAAAGTTAAAATCAATTCCGTTTTAAAAAGTACAATGAAATACACTACTTACCTCTTTCTTTAAAATGAAAGACGTTTTCATAAAAAGCAGATTAACCCATTCTCAAAGATCCTTCAGCCCACAAAGCATCATCATCATCATCCTTTTTTAATACATTTCACTTCTGACCTAGGAATTCCACCTTTGTCTGCCTTGAAAAATGTTCCCATTTCACTCCAGGTAAAACAAGCTTTTGTCTCAAAAAAACTATTCAACATACACTGTATTAAAGATTCTTCTAACCTACCAATTTTATTTCAGGTTTTACATCCAATCATTTGAGAAATAGAGGAGGCTTTGATGAAATTTGCGTCCTCTGTGAACTTTTAAGGACTCTTTTATATTTCGCTGTCCTGCACACAACAAACACTTTCTATTTCTCTTCCAAATGTTGCAGTTTTGTACACAGGATGCCGCGGAAAGCAAAAAACATTACTAATGGGTTTTCTTGAAATAGTAATACAAAAATAAACCTTTGGATATTACATGTTTACCACCATACTTCACCTTCCCTTTGTCGTACAGTGACTATTTCTGATTCTTCTTCTTCCACTTCATGCTTCTGCTCCTGGCATATAATGCTCTTTTGTGTAAACATAAATGCTCTAAACCAGTAACTCTTACTTCACTAAATCTATTATTACCAACTGCGCATCCCTTATGAATCCTTCCTTACGGCTAATTTGTCCCTCGCTTCACCATTTCTGCACTACCAGGTGTGTCACTCACTTTGCTTTAAAATGTCTCAATTACCTTTTATTGTGTCCTTCACTACCTAATGACTTCATTGCCTGCTGTATGTTTTATTCTATCTAATAGTTTCTGTTGCCTTTTATAAGCTCCTCATTTCACCTTATATCTCCATTGCACGCCGAGTCCCAGATAACATCTTGATTCATTACCTGTATCCCTCGTTCTTACGTGGACATTAACCGCTGTGCTCCTTACCTTCTTTCTGTGGTGCCTCCCCTTCTACAAACTTGTCAATACGTTTTCCCAGCAGGTACTCTTCACTGTCTGGCTTTTCTCCACTGTACATCCAGCCAAGGCCCTTGGAAGTATCACTGCAGAAAGCAAAAATGGAAGATTTCATTAAGAATCATAATCATGGCAGCATCATTAAAAAAAAACAATATGATCACTAGCTTCCTGAATAATATGACGAATGTTACAGGAGGAGCTGAAAAACTAAAAATAAAAAAGATCTAGACCTTTGCAAAGTCAATAGTTTTACAACCCTTCCTTTCATGTAATTTCTTGTGCGTTGTCATTTATTGATTTTTTACAAAAGCTTAAATTTATCACAAAATTATAAACTCTATTTATTAACTCAAATATAAGTCTACTGCACTACAAGTACAAGACAAGTGCTACTGAACTGGTGGTAAAATAACGTCACATCATATGAGTTCATTTCAAGCCACATGATAAAAAAGTAAATGTAACTGTGATGATGGTTTTATTATGACAGTGACCCTATAGGGTTTTATCTTGCACGGAATCTAGACTCTAGCCTAAAATCAAGTGATGATCTAGATCTAGACTCTAGTAATAGTAATACAGTCGTGCACGGAAAACTTGAACTCGTCGGGGATTGGAAATAGTGTTCGAGATATCCGTAATTCGTTACTTCCGTGAAGACACTTATAATAGAGAGAAATAAAGAAAAAAACAAGGGAGGTAATAGAACATGGCCCGGGCTTGTTGGAACCAAACAAACAAAGCCTTCTCGATAGCATCCGACTTAACCGTGCATTGCTTCTTTCTATTCGGTTGGCATCCCTCGCTAATACTGTTGCAAGATTTTGTCCCGATTTTTAGTGAAGGTATACAGTGTTGACTTTGGTATTTCAAACTGTTTACAAATTTCAGTTTTGCTGTGTTTTCTGATCAACGAGAGCTACAATCTCACGTTTCTTTTCTAACGTTAGACAGTTTAGTTTTCTCTTTTCTGCCTTGGTGGAGTGGACCGATGAATCCCCGACATTACTTGTGAGCATTAAGTCGTGTGGTACAGTGCGAAAGTAAGCCCACTTTTGCACATTACACTGGCTAGGCCAACAACACATGTCACACAATGGCGCACTGCGTCCACGCCTACCCCTCCCCCTCCCCCCCACACACACAGCACTTCCCTTCCTCCCCCACTGCGCTTCCAACACCCCCGACCATAGATATATTGTGAGTTATTATTATTATATCTATGCCCCCGACCCACCCGTTCCAAGTGAAAGCCGCCCTGCGCGCGTGGTCTGTCAAAAGATGGGCTAACCGGCTGAACAAAAAACATTTTCTGTCGAAGAAAATCTAAGGGCAAAGTCCAACAACCACGTGGATTGGTTTGAGATACACGTGTTGGGTGTTCGAGAATTCCGTGGACCTTGTCAATACAAAGAAAAGATAAGGGCTTAAACAGGGCCGAGAATTATGTTCGACTTATCCATGAAATCGAGATAACTGGACTCTACTGTAGTAGCCTACTAAGGATTTCCGAACGCGGTCTCATACCCCAAGTAACTAAAGTGGGGTAGGATAAAAAAGAGGGGCCTTACCCCTAACCCTTACCCTATCACTAACCCTTGAATTCTTGCAACGCCACCACGTTTGGAAAACCTCCCGCCTACTAAGTAGATCTAGATTTCTAGATCTAGATCTATAGGCCTATAAATCAGCACACAAATTAAAAATTATATTATGACTGAGGGACAACCTACCCTTTTTCTCTTTGAAGGGCAGCAATTTTCTTCTTTTCCTCCATATCAAGTCTGTCCATGTTGACTGGTTCACAATCACACAGCACAATAAATATTCAGGCAAAATTCAAAGGCAGTTGATCCAGAGGACAAGCCTCAATCTGTCTTTAGTCAGTAGGCTACTCACAGTGTACGCAACTGGGAATTTTGTGAATCAGTCGAGATTCTAGATCTAGAAATTCATTAGGAATGCTTGGCGTTGTGTGTTTAAATAAGAGATTAAAGAGTTCGATGTTTCTATGTGGGGGAAAGGACGAGAAATAATTAGATGTTCGCGCCCCAGTGCCCCGTTGCCTGTAACTGTAGTAGGACTGGGGACTGCTCAGAGGCTATCGAAGATTGGTACTTTTCTTTTTTCAACTCTTCACTTCTTCGAAACAAGGGAGACCAAAATGATAAACAAGTGAAAAAAATCCTAGAGTTTCTGTTCTTTCTTTTACGCTTACATGGTACTTTTTTTTCGCCCCTTTACTGTTTTGGTCTCTCTCTCTCTCTCTGTGTACAATATTTGTTTTCTTCGCATCCGTCTGTCTTGGGAGACAATGGAGTATGCGCCCTGTCTTTGTGCTTTCTCTCTGCTTCCCTTTTTCTGTTGCTATTTTTTCTTTTCTAGTACACAAATGTATCTCTCTTCTCTCTATCTCTTCTTTCTCGCTCTCTCTTCTCATCTGACTCTCTGCTTACCCTTTCTCTCTCTGAATTTCTTTTTCTGGCTTCTCCGTTCTTCTTTCTTTCTTCGTCTTATCTTTTCTTTCTCCTTGTTTCCCTCCATCTAAATCTAACTTTATTCTTCTCATGTCTTTCCTTTTTTCTCTCTCTGTCTTCACTCTGTCTATCTTCTCCCCCCTCCCCCCCCCCACACACACACCCACACACCCCTCTCTCTCTCTCTTTGTTTCCTTTCTTTTTTCTCCTCCCCTCTCACTCTCTTTTTTCTGCTGTCATTCTATTTTTCTCCATCTCTTGTATCTTTCTGTGGCTATGTTGTGACCTGCTGTGAAGAAATGATGTCCATAGGGGTCCCATTGAACTCATCCTCCGGGGACCAATAATGATGTTAAAAATAAGACGACCCTTCGTCACATGAAGCTGGGGTCTTCTTCAGACCAAAGGCTTAACTTTTTTTTTTTAAATGGTCCACTCACAGACTCACTGTTTTCTTATCTGTGAGTCCACTTGATTAAAATACGGCTTTGTGCGCTTTTTTCCAACATGTTCAAATAACAGTCGGTACAGGTAAAGTGCAGCAGAATGCTAAACCATGTGTTTTGATTCTTCCATGAAAGCTGACACTACATCTTCATGCTAATTATTAATACTTCTTTGAATGATTGCATTAAACGTTTTAAACACAAAAGCATCTCTCTCTCTCTCTCTCTGCCCCCCGCCCCTCTCTCTCTCTCTCTCTGACGTGATTCTATTCCTTTTTCAACATCCACCATTAAAAACAAAAATTCTTCAATTCAATGACAAGGCCATTGTGTTCCACTGTTTATTCTGTTCATAAACAGCACAGGAAATGTAACATGGAACTGTATGAAGTCAGGGGTCATCAAGATAAAGTGACACGTTTCACAAAGTGACAACTTGGGGACTGCTTCAGTGATAAACAATAAACACATGAAAATTAATTGTTACCTGCAAATGGGAATGGAACACATGAAGTATGAAGTCAACAGCAGACAGTGTCTGGTCAAAGGATTTTTGTTCACAATCAAAAAGTGGTCACATGATTTACCCAGACAAAACACAAACACAGGCCTGGCACATAGTGGTAACAGTCAATGCTGTAACAATGCAGCGGATCATGTCTCGCAGACAAGTACTAGCTGACCATGTCTGGCAGACAACTATGAGCTGGTCATGTCTTGCAGACAACTATGAGCTGACCATGTCTGGCAGACAACTATGAGCTGATCATGTCTGGCAGACAACTATGAGCTGACCATGTCTGGCAGACAACTATGAGCTGACCATGTCTGGCAGACAACTATGAGCTGATCATGTCTTGCAGACAAGTGTGAACAGACCATATCTTGCATGGCAGACAAGAGTGAATAGATCATGTCTTGCATGGCAGACAAGAGTGAATAGATCATGTCTTGCAGACAAGTAGAAGCCGATCATACAGTGAAGACAAATATAAGCAGATTATGTCTCGAAGTCATGTTCAAGCAAATTATGTCTCGCTGACAAATTATGAGCAGATTATGTCTCACAGACAAGAGCACACAAACATTATTCACAGAAAATTAAAAGCAAATTTTGTCCCACAGACAAGTAAAAGCAAATCATATCTCACTGAAGAGAAGATTTCATGAACAAATTATGCCTCACAGACAAGTATAATGAACCCAGGTCTCACAATAAAATACAGTCAGTTTAAGTATCACAGACAAGATAAAACAAATCATACAAGTAGAAACAAAACAATGCATCACGATTACAATGATATCACACTTCACAAACAACAAATCGTGTCTCACGGACAAGTACAGACAAATCATGAAGTCAAACAAACACAAAATCATGTTATGAAGAGAAGTACAGTAAAAGTTAAAAAGTAAAGTTCCTTCAAAGCCTGTGAAGCCCATGGAGCCGGAGCTTATTCCGACTTCGGTAGCATGAAGGGAAACAGGATGATTTTTACATCATCTCCTAGACAGGAAGTTAGTCTGTCGTAGGTTTACTTCCCCATCAAAATATGCTGGTACCCAATTTGCACCTGGGTGGGGAGAGGAAAAATGGCGTAAAGTGTTTTCCCAAGGCCACAACATGGTCACCCTTGGATATGAACCCAGGACCCATGGATCAGGATTCCTACATTCTTACCACTCAGCCACCATACCATCATGGGGACAAGTACAAAGAAACCGTACACAGACAGGTGCACTGATTTCAAACTGCCTTCCTACATCAATTATTTTTTGTAAGTTTTTCTTCCTTTTTGTTACATATAGTCATATACAGAAAAACGATTCCCAAGCTGTAAAGTGATGGTGTGACATAAGGAAAGCCCTGCTAACAGCATACATGTACATCTAATTTTTTTTCTTAGATGTCTATCTCAGTACTGGGTAGTTAACACTTGAATTGTGCCTTATTTTTCTCCCTGGCAATGGTGAAAGAGAACGGGACCGAAGGGCATCCTATCAGAGATGAATTTTTTTTTCAATTAGATAAACAGTCATCATCATGCATCTAAAGCTGTACCTCAGCCCAAGGAGCCAAATTAGCAAGGAGCTTTAATTGGCACAATGCAATCAATGAAGTATTGGTACTTCAAACGTTTCATGACATGTTTAGTTTACAACTCAAGTAAGAAGAAAGCTGATTTTTTTAATGTGAATTTAGAAAAAAAATTATACACGTAGGCCTACTAAATGTAAATTCAGTTTCCCCCCACTGTCATTGCGTGTGTTGGCTGGTACATGTAGTACAATATGGTTACTAAATTCAATGAACACAGGACACAGTCGGGATGTATACTCTCTCTCACACACACACACTCTCTCTCTCACATACACACACTCTCTCTTACACGCATACACACTCTCTCTCTCCTCTTTCATTCTAGTCCAGTTCATCTTGCTTATCTTGTACTTGTTGTTTGCGGTGTTGAAAATGTGTGTCCAGTGTGGCACTACTTTCTCAACTTCCGTTCGCTTCAGTGGGTCATTTCCTGTACAGCTCCTCACTCCTCATCGTCTCAAGCCATTATATTTCTCTGCACAAAAGTTGGGACACATCTGGAAGGAACAAACTGCCAAAGATTGCCCAAGACCGAGCAAGTTGGAATTTGCTTTTCTGTGGCTTATAACTTATACCCTGGCAAGGATGAAAGCTTTTGATGATCATATTTTCTTTTTGCAGGATGATAAATTTCATGAGTTGGTGTTATATATTATAAAATGCCTTTCTGATCTACAAAATCTACAAAGCAGGACCAACTTAAGAATGTTGTAGAAGATCATGATCTCCATTTTGTATGTCAGTATACGAGTCACTCTGGGATCTACACCACTATGCGTCGTAACTTTGTATTGCCTCTTCAGTTCTTTGGATTTATTCAAAGTTATGCAGTCTACATCAATTGCATGCAATAATCTAGTTTCTGTAATTAACATTAATGATTTGGGTTACTAAGGCTATATTTTTTTTAATTACATCACTGGGTATTTGGACTTTGTGGAAGCTATTTCTTTGAATATTCTGATTTTGTGGAATTTCTTTCTCGAGATTTTTACGTCAAGGTTTTTTGGAAATTTTTTGTGGGTTTTTTCCTTACAATTTCTTTATTGTGACAGCAATTTCAAATACATGTATTGCAAAATGTATTTTCAGGGGTCTATTTAACTGTTCAAGCGATTGGGCCACATCTTCTAATTTCACCAAAAAAAACTTTGATGAAAACACAGGCACACGGGCCAACCAACACTTAAAACTGTAAAATACCAGGCACACACATACACATTATATATAAACACACATATACACAAACATACATTGTATACACACAAAAAAAAACCATTGTGCATTAAAATCTTAAGTAGCATAACGTTTGGTCCACTGGCGCGCAATGCGGTCATGCTCAGGTCGATTGGTGAGATACTGCTGGGCAATGGTGCCCACCAGGGGGTCACTTGGGTTACAGTCGGTCAGCAGTGAACAGATGGACAGCAACACCTGGAAAAGTAGGTCAAAGAATATGGGGGAAATGAAAGTGAAATACTGGGCAAATAGTTCAGAGACACATTGACTTAACTTGACTTAGTCCTCTTCGCTCCTTGAGGAGCATAGGGCCTCAATAGCAGTCTTCCACTTTCAGAGACACATTACTACCCAAATACTGGGCCAGTGTATAGAAAACGAGGGCTATTAGCACACACACACAAAATTCCTTCAAGACCTATGGGGCCTATAGAGATGGAATTTATTCCGGTTTCAGTAGCATGAAGTGAAAGAGATGATTTTACATCGTCTTCTGGACAGAATAATAGTCTTTCCTAGATTTACTCCCCCAGAAGAAAATGCCGGTACTCAATTCGTATCTGGATGAGGAGAGGAAAACTATTGTAAAGTGTTACACAACGGGGTTATCCGGAGTTGAACACACAGCGCTTGAGTTGGCAATTCAGTGCTCTAACAATTCGACCACCATGTACCAATTTAGCTTTAACACAATACATAATGAGACATAGCCAGTGTACCCTACCTTAGAGATGGTCAGGGCAGGACTCCAGTTATCCTTGAGAATGTCCAGACAAATGGCCCCTTGGCTGTTGATGTTGCAGTGGTAGATGCGTGTGCGGAATACCACCTTGATAACAGACACATAGGAAAAAGAAAAAGATAAATAAGATATATATAGAGTATATACATGTGTAATACTTTCAAAAAATTGCCAGTTAATTGTCACTATGCATGTGGTCTTGCATTCTCAACAGAGAGGCTGAGTTTGGAACATACGTGAACACAGAGATTTATGTTCTCTTATCTTTACATAAAGACCTATTCCCTGATATCCACAAACAGAGATTAACTCTAAGCTGACCACCCACAGAAACTCACCTAAGACACTCCAACATAAAACAGACACAAAAACTGCATAAGGCTTTCCGCACAGACAAAGGTTAATCTATGGCTATCCACACACAAGGCTAATCAATCGCTACGTACAGACAAAGGCTAAAACATGGCTTTGTACAAAGGCTAATCAATGGCTATGCACATACAAACGCTAATAAACGGCTATCAACACACAAAGACATACCCAACATAGATTTAACATATTAATTAAGCCATACAAACAGAGTCTTAACAATGGCTTGGCACAGACACAAACTTACACGTGGAGGCTTGAACGGGTAGTCTGTGGTAAATTGGATGTCTAAGAAGAAAACTCCTCCTTCATACACAGAAGCTTTTGGGCCAAGGATAGTAGAGCTCCATTCATACAAGTTGTCACCCTTGGGCCCTGCACTGCACAACATGAAACAGGCACAGTTAGTCTACATCTTTTGTTGAATATTACAGAGAGCTAGATAATGACAGTTGTAAATTAATAATATATCCAACAGCTTCAATATGTTGTTGGCATGACGATCATACCACTCAGCAGGAAACTGTGAAAACTTGTTTTTTTCTGAAGAAAAGACTACAGTCTCACTTCACACAAGAATGTTTTAAAAACAATACAACTAATTGAAGCCTGGACTATCATAAATTGCAATGGATGATTAAAAAAAAAAGCATTCAATTCACTACAAAGCCAAATGATTTCCACGATCTAAGCTCAGATCTGGAAAGTAAGAATGCATAACAAATTTTGTTTCTTCTATTTTTAGACTGCACAGGATTTACACATAAAAAGCACAGTGACAGGGAAAAACATAATTTGTGTTTTATTCGCAAAACTCGTAACTTCAGGAAAAATTCTACAGGAAAGAAAAAAGTACATTTACTGAAGTTACTGACATAACTATTTCCTATAACAATGTAAACACATGACTATTATGCATTGTGTTATTTTATCCAGTTCGTTCACTCTCTCTATGATGTAAAAAAAAAATAAATCCCAAATTGAACTAAAATCTACTTTTATTTCAATTTGCACTTGCAGTTACATATATATTAAGACTTTAAAATTTATGAAGATGTTTACTTTGCATAATTATGACATGATATCATCTACAGTTACTCGATGCTGATTAACAACAATATCAGCTGTAAGGATTGCATTTGTAGAGAAGGCAACCATTAGAAAATATTGATTTGGTCTTATGCCATTTAAGATAATTTTAAATATACAGTACATGTACCTACTTTTGCTTTGTGTGGAAAGGTTAATTACAATTTTTGATAGTAGTATACCTTTTCAAAATCTTATTATGACATGCACAACTTGAGTTAGAAATACTTTTGACAAAACATTACCAAGCAAGGCTTGCCTTGAGACAAGGATGGTTTAGTTGAGTCAATGTTTACACCATTACCAGATGTTACTTTAGATTTGTGACAAGACAGCTAACAGGAAGCTAGAGTCCAAGTTCTGATTGCAGTAGCAGAGTACTGTGATACTAGATGCAATACTAGAGTACTGTGATACTGGATGCAATACTAGAATATTGTGATACTGGATGCAATACTAGAATATTGTGATACTGGATGCAATACTAGAATATTGTGATACTGGATGCAATACT